>JASANC010002032.1:0-19351 GCA_030248135.1 Theristus sp. LFF4_11
GTGTTGCAGATTTAACATCGAACGCCCGTCTTTCATGCACCCCACCACAGACACACACGTTCATTTTCAGTTTGGTTCACCTTTTAGTGCATGTTTTGCAGCATAATCAGACGCAATGTTTCGGCCACACTCACACAAGCTCGAAAGAAAAGCGGATAAAACTGCACACTTTTATGAAATGTGTGATATTTTAAAATCATGTGGATTCATTCGAACGTGCCATGTAATCAAACGGGAACGAAGTCGACCAGGCACCAAGAATTTCAGTTCGGTTTACCCGTTTACACGTATTATTTTCACATGAAGAGGCCAACCCAACGGAATGTTCGGCGATGGCACACATGACAAGCGCATGTTTTTGCAGCACATATGATGTCACACTTCGGTTGGACGACACGTTTGACTCAACAGACTATGCATCCAGTCTACCTTGAAAGCTCCGAGCACATTCAGCGTTTCGACATTCGGAATCACGCCCAACCGGCTGCCGCCCATTTGGCTGCACACTTGTTTCGCGCTCGGTTGGTTGACCATAATGGGGATGTAGGCGAAGCAACTGTCGTTGTAGATCATCGTTGACTGTGCTACGGTGGCAAACAGCGCCGGACATTCAACGGCCGATACTGTGGCGAACGAAAAGAAGCTTCCACTCATTTTATTTCGCAAAAAAGCAGGAAACTCCGATAAAACTGGATGAGCAGCATGTAGTTCGGAGGCCCAAAAACTTGACGACCGCATTAATATATTACTTGTTGCGCAAATTAAAAACGGCGTACAAAATGTGACTGTGAGTGCTCGTTCACAAAGCGATTCGATCGGAAAACAGCATAACGTTCGAGAAAAAAGTTCACTCACGGCGTCGAACAAGCACGCCGGCAGTGGTGATCAGTGCAGCTGTCAGCAACAGATGCAGTCTATCGGCTGTCATTTCCGTCGCAATGAGGGATTCAATTTACTGTTTCTCTTTACCGATTAAAGTTTCCACTATCCGAAAAAAATATAAAAAAACATTTTGTTCTGAAATGGACACCGCCGATTAGGTGTCAGCGCTCGTTCAGTATTAAAGACCGCAGCCACCTCAGCTCGTCAAGTTACTTACGCGACATTCATGAAGCAGCAATAGCAGCAGCACGTAGCTGCGTTAAAACATAGCTGCGCGGTCACTAAATACTGCTTCATGAATGCACCTTTACTGTATCAAAACCCCACGGTTGTGTCAACCCGCAGCACACTAAACAACAACAACCGAAACGGTTTGTGCGTTAATGGCCAGTGCAGTGCACAGGATAATGTATTGAGCAGCTAGCTGATTATTTGGAACACGTATCCAATAATTATTTTTTTATTTGACCAATCTATCAACTATCAACACACCAATTACCATTCACATGAAACATGACAAAATCATTTAACTTTGATGTGAAAAAAGCACACATCAATGCACGACAGAACAATGATAATAATACACGCACAACCGAACCGAAATGGATCGTTATGAAAAGCCGCAATTGTTTTTTCAGTCTTCATGAATATTTTTGCAGTTTCACCTAACTACGGTTGGCTAAAAATCGATTCTATTGGTCATTTTTAATAAATACCCACATAAAAACTTGCTGTTTGTTATCTGCATTAGTTTTAAAATCGGTTGATCAACAACAGTGTAAAACAGTTTGCAGAAAGTTTCACAGTTTTACAGACCATGAAGAAAAAAATTGTTTTCTTTGCACAACTTTTGCAATCGAGTATTCTGTCATGGGGAGTGATTCATGAAACATCAACCAGTGTTTCCGTCACCTGACGGCGTTCGGCACGTACCTTGATGCCATTTTTCGGGCTTGTCATACTGGTCACTTTGTAGACGGGCGGAACCTGCAACAAAGAAGGTCGCCAAAATCCCACACTTTTACCACAATCACAGAATAGTTAGTTGAGCGACGGTTCACCAGTCTAACAGTGTAATAATAGTCCAATAATAGTCTAACAGTCTAATGGTAAATCGAAAGGTCTGATAGTAATAGTGTGTAAATCGTAGCCCGCTGAACGATCAGCTTCCATGCACCCCACCCAAGGCCAAACCACCGGAAGAGCTTGGTACATTCGGGTTTCCGAAACCGGTGGGCGAAGAAGCTACGAACTGAAAAGAAAAACCAATCCAATTATCCAACCACTCACATCAGTGTTTTCCGATCTAACGAACTTGAAGTGTCGCACGAGCGCGATCACGCCGATCTTTGCCTCCAAATACGCGAGTCTCATTCCGACGCAATTGCGGGGGCCGAGGCCAAACGGCAGAAATGAGTACGGCACAATCGCCGACTTGTGCTCCGGCAGGAATCTAACCGCGAAAAAGTGATAAAATGACCAGTGAAGAACGCTGATCTGCCTCAAACGACCAAGTGCGGCCATGTTCCTCGGGTGATTTTTTATCAGTCAATAAAGTTAACTCGATTCAAATATGACAAATCAGAACAAAAACCAGCACAAAAAAAACAAACAAAAAAACGAGCAAACCGATCCGGATTGAATTGCTCCGGCTGCTGCCAGTACTGATCGCTCATCTGCAGCCCGTACACGGACACCTGAACGAGGTCGCCCTTTTTGATCGCGTATTTTCCATTGAGCTCACAGTCGGCGTTACAGATACGCTCGATTCTGCGGGGGGAAAAGTTCCGAAATTCCATTTCCACCCAGGTCTCCATTTTTTTCAAACAACTATCATCATGAAAATGGTGAACAACAATTAATAATTGTGAAAAAAGTCAACGCCGACCGTTGCGCCGGTGGAAACATGCGCAGTGTTTCGTTGACGACCGCATCCAAGTAGTGCATGTGCGCGATCATGTCGTACGTGATTTGACCCTGGAATTTACAAATTTTTATTCAAAAAACCTGTTAAACTCATCATTTCTTTCTGCCTGTTTTCTACCGTTAACGCCCCACACCCGTACGGCTTCATATTTTTAAAACGTGTTGCACATAAAAGCAGTACAAGAGCGATACAAGTCCCGGCCCATGGCTGGATTTCGGTATTTCGAGTTTTTGCGCTCAAACCAACCTGCTCGGTGTTCTTATTACCCACACCAAATTTTAGGACCAAACTCCAACTCTATGGTGCACCACAGCCGATTTTAGTTTTTGGCCATTTTTTGGTCCGTTTTGGGCCTTTTTAGAAAAGCGGATTTATTGAGTTTCTGTGCGTTCAAATAAAAAATCTAACATCACCACGTTATTCAGCGCATTTATTTACCGTATTTTTTTTGTGCTGAAATATGAAAACCTTGGTTTTGCTCAAAAAAGACAATTTTAAAGTCAAAAATTTTTTATAGCTATTTCGTACACAGGATCTGGGCTATGAGACTGCTTCCATAAGATAGCCCATGTTTTTCTGCATACCCTCCACTAAATATCAATGCCGTCCCGACTTTTATTTGCCCGTAATAAATGCACAAAGTATCAGAGGTCACTGCTCAGGATACTGAAAATTAGCTTTTGACGCTCACTGTGTAAAAATAAACATGCTGCATGCTGCCAAACAAAGGTAACAAACACAACAGCGTGTGCTGAGTGCAATGGGAAAGCTTTCGCACTGAAATTTGGTTCTGCTGGTTATCCTCTTTATTGAAAAAATCAAGAATTCTGTCGGTTTTGTCTACAGGGTGGCGCATAAGTAGTGCCTCACCTTTTGACCGTTAAAATCTTGCCAACCAATGAACCGATTTGGACAAAATTTTCAAGGGATGTCCTTAATGAATAACTTGAAATGCACAAAATTTCATCACAATCCAACCAAAGCTTGAACAAAGAAAATTCCAAGAAATCAATTTTCTCGTTTTTTCCGACGCGCATATAGTCACAAATTGTCAAACCGAATAACCACCAAAAAATGACACAGATTATTGCATGTTATTTGTTTTTAAAATGATCACCACCAGCATCACTGCACATTCGTGTTTTTCTTGCAACTGACGACGTCACATTTCTGCACATATCGACGTTCATGTAGAAGTCGATCGACGCGCTCCGGGTGAACTTGTTAGGGCTCCGTGCCTGCTGGCTACCACATGTTCCGTTGTCAGTTCAGTTCAGTTCAGTTTTATTCTGCAGTGCACGGCATAATACCAGAGAAGTGTTAAGGCCCATTCATGCGCACAAATTTTTACGGCACGTCACGTCACGTCACGTCTTCATTCATGATGCAAAAAACAGCCATCCAGCACGTCACGTCAAGCTTTAGATCACGCGCTCATTCATACCTGCGCACGTCGACGTGCGTCGACGGACGGCAAAAAGGGAGGTATGAATGAAGACGTGACGTGACGTGCTGTGCCGGATGGTTTTAGATTCTTTGCTCGTTCATACCTGCCCACGTCGACGTGCGTCGATGGACGGCAAAAAGGGAGGTATGAATGAAGACGTGACGTGACGTGCCGTGCCGGATAATTTTGGAAACTGACCTAAAAAGCCGGACGTCAACATATGCAAAATTCAATAATTTATTGATTAAATTGGTATTTGTGTATTTCAAATATTTCAAATAACTCCGCGCTTTTGAAAGCTGTCCAGATTTGTTCATTTTCGTTGTTCTTTCAACGTTGTCACGAAAAGTTGGGAGAAACGCAGGTTTGCTTTTCTCTGCTGGCCTCTGACTACTCTGGCGCAAATGCAAAAATTTGTTGGTGAAAACCGAACAGCTTCTATTCATTTGAATATCATCAACTTTTTGAAACAAAAAATTAATTGTAGTCGCCAGGAACTGAACCGCACGCGCTTGTTTGTTTTAGCGGGAAATACTAACCGTTGCGCTTTTGCCTCACTAGCCAGACATGCAGGTATAGTGCTACACGTGTACTGGGCATCTTAGTGCATGTACACATACTTTACAAGCTGTGTGTCGAGTGAGAATGTGTGTTCGCTGCACTCTAGCACGCACGCCTGTGGTAACTCCTGGTCCTCATTGGCACTTTTTTCTAACCGTAACACCTGAAACCGAAAATTTTTATTATTTTTCAACCGAAACCGAAAACTATTTTTCAGAATCCAAAAAGATAATCTCGAAATCGACTAAAAACTTTTAATACATCATTTTTAACGTGGCTAGAACTGCGTTGCAGCAAATTTTATTATTGATTATCCTATGATTATGTTTTAATTTGCAGCAATATCACCGCAATTCGTTCAAATAATTGAATAAAATAGCAAACAAACAAAATGAATACAGAAAATCAAACCATCTTCGCATCTCGACGTACGGCTTTTTAGGTTCGTTCCTAAAATTATCCGGCACGGCACATCACGTCACGTCTTCATTCATACCTCCCTTTTTGCCGTCCGTCGACGCACGTCGACGTGCGCAGGTATGAATGAGCAAAAAATCTAAAATGATCCGGCACGTCACTTCACGTCACGTCTTCATTCATACCTCTCTTTTTGACGTCCGTCGACGCACGTCGACGTGCGCAGGTATCAATGAGCAGAAAATCTAAAATGATCCGGCACGTCACTTTACCGCACGTCTTCATTCATACATGACGTGCCGTGACGTGACGTGCCGGATATATAAACGTCTTGCATGAATGGGCCTTAAGACACCATGAGTAGGCAAGCACTTCGTTTCTCCGCCTCAGACTGCGTATCCTGTTGTGAAAAGAACTGCTGTATAAACGTGACAGGTGGAAGCTGCAATGGACCTGACAATGGCAATGGCAATGGCAATAACCAGTTCGCGCGTCGCGCGTCGGTCGACTTCGACCACATTGCCGTCGACATGTGAAGAAAGGTGACGTCGTAAGTCGCAGGAAGAACACGAACGTGCATTGATACTGGTGGTGATCTTTTTGAAAAGGCTACCGTGCAATGATCAGTGCTTTTGGGGGGTTGCTTGGGTTGAAAATTTGTGACGGAAAACACGAGCAAATTGATTTTTTTGGAATTTTCTTTTTTACACAGCCCTCTTTAGTCGGGTTTTGCTGACATTTTGCACATTTTTTAATTGTTTATTAAGGAACAATCCCTTGAAAATTTTATCCAAATCGGTTCATTGGTTGGCAAGATTTGAGCGGTCAAAAGGTGAGACACTACTTATGCGCCACCCTGTAGACAAAACCGACAGAATTCTTGATTTTTTCAATAAAGAGGGTAACCAGCAGAACCAAATTTTAGTGCGAAAGCTTTCCCATTGCACTCAGCACACGCTGTTGTGTTTGTTACCTTTGTTTGGCAGCATGCAGCATGCTTATTTTTACACAGTGAGCGTCAAAAGCTAATTTTCAGTGTCCTGAGCAGTGACATCTGATATATACAGGGTGGGCCAAAAAAAGGTTCCATTTCAAACTGCTGTCACTGGCTGGTGTTTTAATATTATGAGCTGAAATTTTCAGCACTGATAAAACATGTGATGCCATTTTACTGACAAAAATTTTTTTCAGATATATAATTCCTTGCGCTCACTGTGGCAGATTTTCTAAAAAGTTCGAAAAATCAACAAATTGACTGAAATGAGTGCAAGACAAAATTAGAATCAAGATGCGTGATTCAATTTTGAAACTGTTGCGAAGGTGACAAATGGGTCTTTTTGGATACCCGGGGTATTGATAGTTCAAATCATGCGCTCAGAGTTGAAAGGTCTCACACTTGAATTGCATTTGAGCAGCTCGAGCGAAATTCTGATGTTTCACAACGGACTCGAGTCAGCAGCCATGCGACGGCGACAGAAAGAATTGTTCAGTTGACTTTTTGTTTTGTGTGTTGCGCTGTCTGTTAATTTGTTTCTTTTGAAAAGTTTTTCTGCGGTTTTAATAAAAACAGTGTTTCAGTTTCAGTTTTCTGCAGTTTCGTCATGGTTAAGTGGACAGCAGAACAACGGATCTGGTGGGAGCAATCTGAAAGTTTTTCTGCAGTGACTTGCCAGTTTCGCGTAAATCAATTTGGGTCGCCACGAGGATTCGCCAACCGGGAAGTCCGTTCTTTTGTGGCACACCAATCTGTTTGAGCATGGCAACGTGTTTTACCGAATGAGTGGATCCGGTCGACCATCGATTGCTGCTGCATTCAAAGACACTGTGGTCGCAATGTTCACGCGCAATCCAGCAAAATCGACGAGACGAGTCAGTTTGGAATCTGGCCTGTCCCGAACCATGATGATTAGGATGATTTGGATGTCTATGAGCAATGATTCGTTGTGAAATTCTTGGTTAAAAATCCGTTTTTTTAAATTTGGGAATTTTTAAACATTGTGCTGTAAAACTGAATCTACTCGACCAAACTGAATAAAATTTGTCAGAAAAATGGCATCACATGTTTTATCAATGCTGAAAATTTCAGCTCATAATATTGAAACACCAGCCAGTGACAGCAGTTTGAAAATGGAACCTTTTTTTGGCCCACCCTGTACTTTGTGCATTTATTACGGGCAAATAAAAGTCGGGACGGCATTGATATTTAATGTAGGGTATGCAGAAAAAACATGGGCTTTCTTATGGAACAGTCTCATAGCCCAGATCCTGTGTACGAAATAGCTATAAACAATTTTTTAACCCAAAAATTGTCATTTTTGACCAAAACCCAGGTTTTCATATTTCATCACAAAAAATACGGTACATACCCAGAAAAATGCGCTGAATAACGTGGTGATGTTAGATTTTTGATTGGAGCGCACAGAAACGCAACAAACCCGTTTTTCTAAAAAAGCCCAAAACTGGCCAAAAAATGGCTAAAAACTAAAATCGGCTGTGGTGCACCACAGAGTTGGAGTTTGGTCCAAAAATTTGGTGTGCGTAATAAGTACACCTAGTAGGTTGGTTTGAGCGCAAAAACTCAAAATACCGAAATTCAGCCATGGGCCCGGGCTTGTACCGCCCTTATGTGCAACACGTTTTAAAATTACGTGCGTGGTGGAGGTGGTCTTTAACACAGGAAAGAAAAAAATGCGAAAATAAATTTGATCCTTTTTCACCTTATCAAAAAGGCTTGGCTTAGGATTAGGATTAGGTTTAGGATTAGAGAACCTACAACGATCTTATTGCAAGCAACACCGAGCACCTTATTCTCCTCAATCGCTTCCTCGACCTCGTCGTGCAGTCGCTCCTGCACCTCCGGCTCCACCGCCAACTCGTAAACGATCCACGCGAGCGTCGTCGCCGTCGTCTCGTAGCCGGCCAGAAAGAACAGAAAGGCGTTCGAGAGAATCTCGTGGTCGGTTAGTGCTGGCAAATTCGAGAAATATAAAAGTTCATTTTTTTCCAGTCAACTGTTCGGCCAGATGAATGCACACGTGTGAAATATAAAACGTTTGCCCAGACTATAAGATCTGTCTGTGGTAAAACACCTTCGGCAGTTCTGCCTGGTGTCCGTCGCACTGACGAGCCAGGGGGCACCGCGGTATGCGTCTACCTGGCGAAACCGCAAACAGCGAACTTGTATTGTATACACTCGCAAAACACCGGGTCCCTTGTGGCTTTATTGCCCGGGATGGTTGTTTTGTGAGATTTTACTACCTAGGTTCGCTGATGTTTTGCCCAGACTATAAGATCTGTCTGTGGTAAAACACCTTCGGCAGTTCTGCCTGGTGTCCGTCGCACTGACGAGCCAGGGGGCACCGCGGTATGCGTCTACCTGGCGAAACCGCAAACAGCGAACTTGTATTCTAAAGGCCCATTCATGCAAACGCGCGCTGAAGCGCGCTCACGCGCGCTGACCAGCTTCATCATGAATGAAGAAATGAAGCTGCGTCAGCCGCTGCGGCTTTTTAGGTTTTTTGTCCATTCACGAACGCGCGCGCTGAAGCGCGCTGAAGCGCGCTGACCAGCTTCATCATGAATGAAGAAATGAAGCTGCGTCAGCCGCTGCGGCTTTTGATGTCCGGACCCCAAATGCCGCAGCGGCTTGTCTGAAAAATGAAACGTATTTGCATAATTTCTGCGCTTTCAATTGTGATAGATGCAGACCAAAAAGGGAATGAATTTAATTGTGGTAAAATTAAATTAATTGAGGAATACAGTAAGTTTTATTGTGCTGCGTTTGTGAAAGAAACCAACAGATAAAAACGATAAAAACAACTGGGCTCAGACGGGTTTCGAACTTTAGCCTCTGTGCTGACAGGCACAACACGTTACCACTGCACTATAGTAGTCGACAGGTGGGAACCTCTCTAGGTGTTTGTTCATTAAACGTCATTCAGTTTTATCGTTTTGTGCTGTTGTCTGTGTTGTCTCCGTACGTGCTGTTTAGTACACACTATATACCGCTTCGATTCGTTGTTTTCGCCGTTTCAGTGAATGTTTTGATCTTTTGATTTGTGCAACATTCACTAATCATGTGCTGCCGTTGAGGAAACTTTTTTTGCAATGAAGCAAAGCTTGTTCTTGCGGGCTGCACACCGGTTTTAAGGGCTGCGCAAATCAGTACCCCACACCGTCGCACGGGTACAGTTCACATAAATTTCACATAAATTTCTTGCACTACTTTTATGCTTTGTTGAGTATTCGTATTCTCACTGTCACACTTATTTTGAGACTAATTACGCTATACAATACTGTTCAGAATCTGTCAGAAAAGTACTAAATGATTTAACAAAAAAGTCTTGCAACATTTGTGAAAGATTGTCACTGACAGCAACAATCAGCGATTTTGCACACACAAATTTGATGTCCGGACATCAAATGCCGCAGCGGCTGACGCAGCTTCATTTCATCATTCATGATGAAGCTGGTCAGCGCGCTTCAGCGCGCTTCAGCGCGCGCGTCCGTGAATGCGCATGTGCTCCAAAACTGAAGCGCGCTGACGCACGCTGAAGCGCGCTGTTTTTTTGCTTCGTGAATGTGTAGCAAAGTGAAGCGCGTCAGCGCGCTTCAGCGCGCTTCAACCTCCATGAATGGCGCTTAACTGGCCCGAGCAGTATCCAATAGGTGATAGTGGGGGTGTGGTGTGGGACACTCCCAAGATACGTACGGTATGGCCGGTTAAACATGGCACATCTTTTCTGTGCGCAAGGAGCGCGCGAATTTTGAATAAAATAAAAAACGTTCCAAAACCCAAGTGTGTGTAAAATTTGACGTTTTTTTGTTTTTCGTGCTATTCTGCCTATTCTTTGTTCCTTGCGTACATGATCTATAAAAAATTCGGCATTCTTAAAAACCGCAATTTTCAGTCTGTTTTAATTGCGAAAACTAGAAGTGTCTCATTTATTTGGTCGTATTGTACTCATACCACCGCTATCTTTTCTCCGTTTATGATTATTCAGAACCCATATTCCCACCTCCTTTATCAGTAGCCCATTGCTCAATGGAGTGGTTCGTTTCCTCCGTTTGATCGTGATAAGAAATTTTTCGTGTTGGAGCGTCTTCCGCTTCTCGGCAGTGTGCGTCCAGCATCAGTTGCAGAAAATCGATTGGCGGCTGAAAGTTGACTAAGAGAATGCCAGGAACGGCCGAGAAAAATAGTTGCCTAGTAGAAAAAATGGGCAAAATGCCTCGACCTGATACTAAGAAAACAACACAGAACATAGACTATTGAGCGAAACATTCCAGAGAACATTCTGGGGAATGGTAAACTTTATTGACTTTTATCAGCGAGCGGGTTTGGAATGTTTCATTTGGATTCGTTTCATTATGAACACTCACGAAAACAGAATTTCAACTGCATGCCAAGAATACTTGAAAAACACACACGCAAATCCTTTTTCTTTCCTACTTACATCTTTCATTTCGCGTCTGATCTTCAAAATGTTGTAGATGTTGTTGCGGAAGAAATCCGTCTGCTCGCGCGGGAATATACTGCTTCCAGTCAACTTAAACAGCAGGCCCGACAATTTTGGCATCGCCACTGCACGTGTGTGAAACACCGAATTTCAGCATAAAATCCACCTGATAGCCAAAGAAGCACCACTTTTTCCAGTTTCACTTACTGTAAAACAGTAATCGGGGATCCTTGAAGTTAAACGCGTCGAAAGCCTTCTTGGCGTTCGTCACAAACGGATTCTCCATTTCGTCCGTAACCTGCGAGCCGTGAGCAGAGCTTGACAAAACTGTTTTGCCAACATTCCACACAAAACCGAGTTTCTCAGAAACCCACTTTTGAAGACACCTTGAAACCGAAAAACGCCTGCGCAATGATGTCCATCGTGTAGTGGCCGGCGATACTGTGTGAAACAGTAAATCAGGCAGACGTCGGAGCAAAAATCATTTTTAAATAAGAATACCGATCCAAGTATAGTGACAGCGGCAGCACAAAACATTTTCACCGGAGCTAACTTTTTAAACTCAAACTCTTGGTCACGTCCGACGTAATGATCAACGTTGTCGACCAGCTGTTGCGCCGCGTCAAGCATGATCGCAATCATCTGTAATTTTTGTCTGTCTCACGATGACAAATCCAATCGATCCACACAAACAAAAGAAACAAAACATAGAACGCTTCTTCGACGCTCTTCTGATGTCGACGTTGGTGAAGCCTTTTCACGATCATACCTTTTTCAGTTTTCCCGAGGAAAATGTCGGCGAAATAACGCTGCGCATGTCCTTCCACTCTTTGTCCTTCACCATGGTCAGTCCCTTCTTCATGATGTCGTCGACAGGGAAGCCGTCCTGCTTTTCTTATGTACTTTACAGTATCAAAATCACACCAGCTATGAACTGCAAAAAATTCGAACACAAAAGCAAAAAAATTAAAAAAACGTGAGCATACAGCTCAACTCACTGTTCTTCGGTTGACAAAGTGCGAGAACTCTTTGATGCAGACTTCACGAGCCAACTCGGGATCCTGAATGACGTAAGCTGGAGCGCGGCCCATGTAAAAGCTGCAATGCCAAGAGTCCTTTTGACAAACAACAGTTCAGTCTCTGCTCTAGCTTCAAACAGTACTTTCATTCAGCACAAACCCATAGATCTTGCCGAATTTTTTGCCCCATTTCACGTCCGAGCGAAAGCTGTTGCTTACGAATTGTGGCAGGTTGCCCAGGAACGGCCACGGTGTCGGCGTTTTCAGGTTTCTCTCGGGGAAAAACGTGAAAGTCCAAGTGCCATAACTGAAAACTTGAAAAATATTATTGAAAAATTGATATTTTCAAGAGTTAAAAAACGATTGACACGGAAAGAAACTCACAGATACAGCGCTACAAGCAAAATCACCAAGTAGATCAGAAAATCAGGCAACCCAAACGCTCTAGTTAACGACAGTAATGGATTGTACATTATTCGGGTGTTTAAGTTTTTGATGCAAAAAAAATATTATTTCAATATTATGAGTTGAAGATGAATCCTGAAAGCTTTTGAAGTTTCAAATTGATCTTCAAGATAAAACACTGTTATGGAAAATAAATCGCCTGAGTGAACGTGCCTATCTAATATTCTTCAAAAATATAACTGATAAAATACTGCTGAATAAACAAAGTTTTTCATCAGTGGCATGTTGACGTTTTTTCCAAACAAATGATTAAAAAACCAAGCAAGCAACCTCATATTCTACGTTAGAAATAGCGTTGCCCATGTAACACCACTACGTCAGATTGATTCCAAAACCAGTTTAGAGTATGGACAAAACAACTCTGCTGCAATCCTGCAATCACAGCACGGTTGTTTTTGCAACTGGACACAGTATTTCGTTTGCAATCAAAAAACGCTGCTAGTGCTAATACACTGAAAAATTGGAATATTGCGAAATATGTTCTGTGAAAGAATTCTTATCGTTTTTGACTGGCCTATTTGCTAAGACTGCTTTTTATGAACTTTATAATAGGTATGTAAACGGTTTGGCCAACGAAAGTTTAAACGTAAACGTTTAAACCTGCTTTTTGTTCAAATTAAAAAACTTAAATTTCAGATTCTGTGGAAAAATGTTCAATCCTTTATTGTCGGTAACGAGAGCGCTGGGCTTGCCCGATTTCATAATTTATCTCACAATATTTCTCGTTCTTTTGTACTTGTAAGTTTATTGAGCCTATTATCTTTGACATTGTGCTGTAGATAGATGGTTTTTTGGTTTCGCTTTATATTTTTGCTTGTATTATTGGGAATCCAATTTTTTTAGCCAGTTTCAGTCTGAAATTAACGAATTATCGGATAAAGTTTTAAAGTGAACACTGCAGATACGGAACATGGACGTTCAACTTCTTCGAAGACAGAAATATTCGTCACCCGAAGCCTTGGCCTCTGCTCGGAAATCTGCCTAATTTCTTTACGAACAACTTTCATACCGATGTGAAATGGGGAAAGGACTACGGCAAAGTCTATGGGTTTGTTCTTTTTTAATTCAGTGCTATTGAAATGGATGAAAATTCGATTGGAAGTTTTGTTTTAAAAATATGGTTGGTATTTAGTAGAGGACTCCGCTCAGACAGATGCTGATTTCAGATACTACTTTGGTCGTCGACCGGTGTACGTGATTCAAGATCCAGAAATTGCGCGGGATGTTTGTATCAAACAATTCACGCATTTCGTGAATCGAAGAAAGGTGCCGTTCTCGTTTGTTGGTTATTCTAAAAACACACTCAGCAAACTTGGATTGAAAACCACCTACGATTTGACTATTCTCATTTGTTTTTGTGCTTTTTCGAAAGAATGTAATTACTTTCGTTTTTGTCAAAGAATACAATGAAGCTTATGCACTAGAACCTGTCAAACAGCATTGACATCACATACTTTAATATCAGGCGATTATAGGTTCTTATTCAATGAACCCAAAACCAAACCTTTCAGCATTGGCTGATTCCTTAATATGGAAAAAAACGTTGGAAATCAAATAAGAGATCAACAAAACTGGAATCCGCTGCTTTTGCGGATATTTTCAAAGCATATGAAGTCATTGCGGTCAGCCACGTTTGAACAAACACACCATACAATTTGATCGCGGATTTACAGGACACATTTCCAATTGACGACATCATGGAGAAACAATTGATGGTTGTAATGGACAAAGAATGGAAACAACTGCGAAGTATCATATCCCCAACGTTCTCCTCTGGAAAACTAAAACGGGTCGGCTGTCGATTTTTATTTAAAATTTTTTAATAAACTTTCTTTACTGTACTTTAAATTTTTTTTATGAAAATATAACCGTCATTTTTTATTGTAGTCTTGAAAAATTCTGCAGATGGTTCCAATCATGACCAAGGCGGCTGAACAAATGGTTGAGAATGTGCAGCACTACGTGTCGCTGAATGAAGAGTTCGAATATAGAAAGTGAGTTTATAAAAATAATAAGTTTGATCATATTCAAAATCCACAGTTACTTGTTCATTAAATACTCATTTGTTCCAGTATCGCCGGTCTCTACACGATGGACGTTATTGGGCAGGCGTTTTTCGGATTCAAAGTTTCTTCAAAAGTTTGCACGCTTTGAAATATTTTAGTAAAAGTGCAGAAGGTTTCTCAGCTTGTTCACTTAAACGTAATTATTCTGTTTAGGTCACTGATGAAGTCGAAAATCCGTTTGTCACCAATGCCAAGATCGCCTTTGACGCATTCAACTTTCGACAGCCGCGAATGCTGCTCATGCGTATGATGAACTTG
Organism: Theristus sp. LFF4_11; assembly: GCA_030248135.1. Classification (NCBI taxonomy): domain Eukaryota; kingdom Metazoa; phylum Nematoda; class Chromadorea; order Monhysterida; family Xyalidae; genus Theristus; species Theristus sp. LFF4_11. The sequence continues at coordinate 14,502 of JASANC010002032.1, forward strand.
AGATTTTTAATTAAACAAGAAATGAATAACTTTGATGCTGCTGTTTTTAAATATTGATAGTAACTAAACTACCAATATTCCATCCGTTCGACCGTCTATGTTGCAGTGGCGGCACCGCGCTTGATGTCTTGGATCACCAAGAAAACGGGCAGCACTGTGATGCCACGTGAGGCGATTGATTTCTTCAAAAACAACATCTACAATTTGCTGGCGAAACGACGTGAAATGAAAGACGTGCGTAAATTGATAGGAAGTGTTGCGGTTGAAAAATACAGTAGTTGCGTCTACTTGCGCTTTTTAAAAGTGACAGATTTCAAACCATCTGAACTGCTCGTGCAGTTGCTGTTGTTGAAGAAGGTGAAGAACAACTAGACAACAATTTGACAACTTTTAAGCCACCAATCGACTTTCTGCAATTGATGCTGGAAGCAAAGAGCAGACAAACGGAAAAGGAAACGGAGAAGATGGAGAAGATTTCCGATTACGATCAAACGGAACAAGTGAACGAGCATATCAAGAACTGGCAGGAAGTTCGGAAGGACGGTACGGTTCAGATCTTTCAGTTTCATTCAATACAACCCAATCATGCTTCGTCTCCTTCCTTATTTCCACACTTTTCGAAATTTCAGAATTGACCGACCATGAAATTCTCTCGAACGCGTTTATCTTTTTTTTGGCCGGTTACGAAACAACGGCAACAGCGTTGGGCTGGATAATCTATGAGATAGCACTTAATCAAGACGTCCAGGAACGATTACACGAAGAAGTGGAACTCGCAATAGAGGAGACTAAGGTTGAGGCAATAAAAACAGAAGATCTTTTTTGACTGACATATTTTTATTAAAAACTTTCTGCTCCACCCTCTTTTTAGGGTCAAATCACGTACGACATGATTGCGCGCATGCACTATCTTGATGCCGTGGTCAACGAAACTCTGCGAATGTTTCCACCAGTCCAACGGTATGGAAACTTGACTACATCATTCAAAAAACGTCTTCAACTTCAGAACTGAAGTTTCCGTTCTAACTATGAATTTTCAACCAGAACTGAACGCCTATGCAGCGCTGACTGCGTGTTATATGACGGAAAGGTAAACATAAAAGCGGGAGAGAGCTTGCAAATCGCTATATACGGACTGCAAAACAGCCCCGCTTACTGGGATCAACCGGAACAGTTCAATCCAGATCGGTAGGTGTTTGACGAAACCTGATTTCCACATTCAAAGAACCTTTTCTAAAGTGTCGTCAATGAAAATTTAAATATCGATAGTTTTCTGCCGGAAAACAAGTCTGCGATTGTGCCGTACTCATTTCTGCCGTTTGGCCTCGGCCCCCGCAATTGCGTCGGAATGAGACTCGCGTATTTGGAGGCAAAGATCGGCGTGATCGCGCTCGTGCGACACTTCAAGTTCGTCAGATCGGAAAAACACTGATGTGAGTGGTTGGACTCATATTGTTTGAACGTTTCCACTCACTACTGCGACTAATACTTTGAATAACAACGAAATTTCTTCAGGTTCCACCTACCTACAAAACTGGTGGACTGACGAGCCCGAAAAACGGCATCAAAGTGCGTGCCGAGTCCCGTCCAAGACGACACTGAACGTCAAATAAGAAACATACGTCATCTAACGGCGTGCTTTTAATCTGATTAAAAATAGAAAGTACAGAAATTACAGATTACTCGTGCAGCACGTACACGTTGGAACCTGTACCTGACGTGTATTGAATTTCTTCGTGAAAAACAAAACAAACACAAGCATAGACCACAGTTATTATGGAACTGTTTTTGTGCAATCGACCTCAAACGCTTTCACCTAGTTTGCTTTTCTGCGCGCTTTCGAATCAATATTGAACGACAATCTGTGATTATTGTAGCCCATTTATTCCGTTACAAATCCGTGAGTCCGATTAAAATGACAAGTGCTTATAGACGTAGACTTTCGATTTGCTTTGTTCTGATGATCCTACCATCACCTAAAAATACGACGTCCTTTCGGTCGGTCGGACACTTTTAGATTGAACTATTATTATTAATTGAATTTAAATTACTTGAAAAGAGACAGAAAACCTATGAATAAACTTGATTTACTACCACTGAACGTTTCTCTGGCAGTGTTACCGCTAATTGCCGAAAAATGCGCCCAACTGTCAAGATTAGCCGTAACTTCATACTGCCCCTATCCGGGAATAACTGCCGAAAAAATGTATGTTCTGTTAAACTTGGCAAACATCGACTACGCCGTTCAAATTGTTGAAGCTCCCTCAAATGAAACTCTAAAAGCGACATTTGAAACAGCCCTGGACGTGGCTAACGAGTCAGCGACGTTTGTTTATTTTACTGCACTACGACCTGAATATTTGAAGGAAAAAGGGTTTCAGTTTGCGCCCGTGCCTTCCTTCAATTTGCATAAGGAGCCAGTTTTTCAAAACATATTCTTTGGAATTTTGGATGAATAGGAAACTGCGTTGTCGGCTGTGAATGTGTGTGGCCGCAATCGTGGCTGATTGAGCCCTTGACGAGTTGGGCATTAAATAGGCAAGAAACTTCCAGTGAGCTACACTGGGACAAGAATTTCTCTCTGTTTTTCGCAACCGGACATTTGAGCATTGTAATAAGTTTGACCATGGAAAGTTTGACTGATGTGAGTTGTTAACGCCGAACGAACAAAAAACTGGCCTAAGGTTGCGGTCTACAGCGCTGAGCGATGCAAAGGCACTCCGTTGTCGTTCATTGAATGTACGCGTGGAACCTTTGGTTTGCTGCGCTACTGATTTACTTGTTCCACAAGCTACGCAAGCTGTATGTCAAACAAGAAAACATAAAGGTATATGCTTCATAAATGTATATGGTTTCTATTCTTGTGCAACATTTCTTTCTAAAACTACTTTTGTTCAGTTTTCAACAGTTTGCTGATAACTTCAGCATTATGGCGGTATTGATCCATCGAAAAAGCCCGTTCCAGCTGTTCATTAAGTACATGAGCATGCTGTTCCTGACTTTATACGGCAACACTATCTCTCCGAGCTACTAGTCACTATGAGTTGCATCCGTTTCGCAACTATGGTGAAATGGTTGCCGCCGTGTCAATTGGAAAAAGCGAGATTGGTGATCAGTGAAGAGAATCGTGATTGGTACAAGGATGTTGGCGATGGCGGGCTGTTGCAACGAGCGTTTGAACGATATCCACCAGTGGCGGTAAGAATGACAGCTTCGATTGATTGGAATTGCTCGCTGCTGAAATTAAACGGGATCATTTTTCTGCAAGAGAACTGCTGCTAAACAATCAAAAGAAACATTTTGCCGATTTGCTGGCACATAATAAATCAGGAACATTCTGCTGCTAAACAGAAAGCGGGAACAATTTTGTGAATTTTTATGGGGCGCAGGCCTGGGTCAATTATTTATTTGAAACCAGGCTGCCGCTTTATTTGCAAATCTGACTCAATCCGCAAGTGTCTCAGGCTGACTGAAAAATGAAAGAATTCCTTCCACTGAGTCACTGACAGACCGTTTCGCACAAGCCGTTCGTCACGCGACTTGGATGGAGTGCGCGAAGGGCTGGCTACGATGTTGGCAAACAACAGTCAATCGACCGCGTTTTTGCGTGACGCTGCTCGATTGACCAATATCAGCTTCTTGTTACCCTGTGCCGCGCAGGTAGTCACGTTGCCTGAATTTTGAAAGATTTCGATCGGTCGACGAGTGAATGGAACCATTCAGAGATGACCAGCCACGCCTGGCTGCCAGTGTGCAGGTCATGCAAGAACGATGCTGATCTCTTATTTTTTCTGATCTTTAGAGACATTAATGTTGCATAGACAGACACACGAACGTGCCCAATGATTCCTTGCGTGCGCCGCCTGATTACCGACTGTGCTGCGTAAACGTATGCGTCCGCCATCAACGAATGCAGTCACTCCAGACCAGCTGCTTAAGCCCAACTGTGCCTGCCTGACGAATAAACACGCGGCGCAATCATAAGCCCTCAAAAAAGACAGGCAGTTTACAGTGCACCGAGCGCTCTCTGCATGCGTGAAAGCGGTCAGAAAATACCGCTCATTTTTTTCTGGCGCTGGGAATTGGTTATTGTTGGTTTTTCCGCAGCGCGTGGCTTTGATGCACCACCAACTGATACACACAGAAACAAACACATTTTTTCCCTGGCCAATTGTTCTTTTTTTTATTTTTCGCCGTCGTCGACCCGCCCCAGGTGCTGCGTAGCGCACGTGCGTCGTGCGGCGCTCCAGTACAACACCGCCATGGAGGCATTATCGTGTAACGCCACTGGCTGCAGGGAAAATGCAACAACTTACCGCATGGACGGGCGTGCGAGCTGAAGCACGCATCCAGTCATCACGGCACGGTGTGTGGCAGGTGGTTGGGTGGGGGGGGTGAAGATTTATTACAACAGTGATGAATTGCACAGCCACCCGAACATACTAACGAGCGCGAAGCGACAATTGTCGGTACTTTTCAACCTGGCCCCTGGCTGGACGGGCCAACCAACAAACGATTTAACCAGTTTTTAGATAAGGCTTTTGGGTCACAGTTCACACAGTGAACCACCGTCAAGAGAGCGCGACTGCTCGAAACCAAACACCTTTCGCCAGATCTTTTCAAAAAGTAAACTCACAGAACGCGATGACGACGATCAGCATGGCATCGGTCAGCTGGGTTGTATCTTCCTGTTTGGTGCGTCACCCGCTGGCCAACAGTGTGCTCGTGAATGAGAGCTATCTTTTAAACATCAGCACAGTGATATCAAGTTTGAAACGCTCGCAGAGGTCGCTGAAACGACACGTAATCTAAAATCAGCCCAGCGGGTTGTATTCGGTTTTATTCACGAC
>JASANC010002033.1:0-61980 GCA_030248135.1 Theristus sp. LFF4_11
AAAATGCAACCCGCCATTTTTTTAAACCAAGAAACCGGATTTGGTTACAGTATAACATTTTGCTTCCTTTAGCTTTCAAGCAACTGTAGTGGCGAGAGAAACAGTTAATTTTGAATTAAGAAATTTCTTTTTGCATCTTTTTGGCAGCGGTGGCACTCGGTGATTGGTCAAATTGACGTAGCACACGCAGATTGGTCCGCGGGTTGCCATAAAGCGCTGGCGCAAGCCCCGAAAATTTTCAGTTGCTCACTTTTTTCGCCGTTCTTGCCCCATTCTGCCATGACCGTGCACTTGATGACGACGCGCACCAGCCACAGCGCTGGGCGTGGTGTCATCATCAGCAGCTTTGACCAAATACAGAGGTCATGGCTGCTGATGTTGGTCATCGGCTGCATGGTGCCCTGGGCAAGCGGCGTTGACTGCGGCGCGGCGGGAGATTACACCGAGGGTGAAGGCGTGTGGATGACCCTCAACGTGGCCGTCTCTGCCCTTCCCATCCGGCGCAGCTGTTATAGTCTGCTCCGTCACTCGCTCCCCGCTGCCGTGTCACATTGGGCCCGGCGGAACGCTACTTTCTCACCATGCAGTGGGGCAAAAATCGAATTTCAGGGGTCAAACAGGACGGCATGTGAACTGCCTGCCAGAGACATCTCTTTTGTGTTTCTCCAGATCACAAAAGCCAAGGCAAAAAATCAAAAACAGCGATTTGATTGAACCGAAACTGGATGCTACTCGGTTGTATTTGTCTCGTTTGTTGTGTTGCTATTTGAGAAGTGCATGCATTTTTTGTTGTTGTTGTCGATTGTCATGTTTTTCTTTTTCTGTGTTCATTGTTTTCATACTTTGTAAATATTTCATTGCACGTGCCACGTAGCAGCCATCTTTAGTTCAACTTTATTCGCTGTGTACAAAAAAGTTTTTACCGGAGAGGAAGGAAGAAACATTGAAGAAACGTCTCTCGCAGACAGTTCATGTCCCAGCGCCATGCCGGACTGTTTGGAGATGATTTTTAGAAGGGGAGGGGAATAAAAACGCAGGCTTTCAACATTTCAAGTTACTGCATGCTGAGAAAACGTAGTCGGCCACCGGACAACCCTCTTTGGCAGGACAGCGGTTTGGACTCGAAGCGGAGTGGTGCGCAGCTTTCAATGGTTGTTTTGGGCTTGACGTGCCTAGAGGGTTTGAAGCGTGCTGGGCGTCTCTGGTCCCTACTCTCGAGTTCTGCAGTCAGCACGCTTGTTCAACGGTGCCATGTGGTCGGTGTCAGCATCAGCAACCGTGTCCCCTGTCAATGGGTTGGGGACTGTGATGATGACACTGCGGTGACTGGGTCACGTGGTCGCGGTGTTCGGTTGTGCCAGAGCTGGAGGCGGAGCTATGGAGAGCCTCCCGTGAGCAACTCACCATCAAAATTGATCGACTTCGATCAATTTTGAGCAAATTTTGAAAAATCCATTATTTGGAAACAACTGGTTGGCCTTCGCTTGGACTGAAGAAGACCACAACTGTTTCTTGCGGCGCAAGAGACAATTCGTTGTCAAATCAAAACATAAAACCCCAATTTTCTGGCATTTTCAAAATCTATCTTCTGGCATTCAAAAAACATTTCACAAAAACTCTCACAAAATTAAAGAAGAATCTGTTATTTCAGTGCTTCTTTAATTTGGTGTCGAACAATCCCACTGAATCTCTCAAGCGAGAAAAATTTGTCAAAATTTTAAAAATGGTAGTTTTTCTAAAACATGGTAGAAAAACATCCATTTTACTGTTGTTTTGGTGAAATTCGGAATGTTGCATTCTGTTTTTTTGCCAAACAACTAAACCGCTGCCTGCTAGCTGAAGTGCCGAAGAACGAACGGCCACAGGCAAACCCAAACGGCACATTCGCTCGAGCGAACGTGCGCGTTCGGGACTGGAGCGTGCAGGCGACCAGGGCGGAGCAATCGCGGCCAGTCCGTTCCGGAGGGGCGACGCGACGAACGCCAGAAACAGCTTGGCAAGTGAAGTGGCTGCAATTTCATTTCATTGCATCTGTTGTCACCCGACCCACCGCAACTTGATTCAATCCATTATTCAAAATTTCAGCTTCCAACCGAAAGTCGAAACGCACCCAACAAGTGGCCGGCCTGTCAGCGAACTTTCTAACGACGCCACACACGACAAAGCCACCGACAACCGAGGAGCAACATGCCTCCGGTTCGGACGTCGAAGAAGCCGCATATCAGCCAGGTTAATAGTGGGTTTTGAGGGTGGTTTGCTGAATTTCCTCGATAGGAGGTTCGTGATGATTAAAAAGCTCGATGTATGGATGTACTGGCTGCTGATTGGTTGTTAACACACCAGCAGGATTCAATGCAATGCGAATGCAGTGCAGCCAATCCACCATGCTGGAGAAAACCAGCGTGTCTTGGAACGGTGGGAGGGCCTCTCGTGTGTTTTCTATGGTGTTCAGTCTGGTTTTGATCGTTCGACCATTTTTCAGCTGCCCTTTCTCGTTCGTTTACAGCCCGCCCTGTCGCGTCATCATCCATCCGTCATTCCCTTGCCTTAGCACCAACCAATCAACTCCTTGCCGTCGACGCGCAGACGCCTGGACGAGACCTCTGCTGCCTGCTTCATCCCGGCCCGAACGTTGCAACAAAATGCACCCCAAAAACACCCGAAACGAGTTATCCCCATTCACATTCACGTTGCGCGGCTTTGAAAACTAAGTAAAATTTGTATATTCATTCAGTGAAAGTTCAGTTTTTTGTGACATGCTGTGTTTTGTGATCTTGGTTCGTGTGATTCGTGAATGGTTTTCCTGTCGGGCCGGGCCGGGCCGGGATGAGCAGCACAACGGAGTGCACGCACAGGTCTCGTTGTCCACTACGCCATCACCCGCTGCAAACGACAACGCAGAGCTGCCAGTTGATCAAAACCCGGAACGTCACGGCGACTGTGACTGGTTGGTTACGAAAAAGTATTTTCAGGTCGTCAAGAAGTTCATTTGCAAACGTGTGCTTTTTATCGTGTGTGTGCTTTTCGTGTTTCTTTCTGCTTTCCGTTGCACATTTCACCCGATCGCTTCAGTAAACCTGGGTGATCTTGGACTTGGATTGCGAGCAAAATCGTTGATTGACTGATTTTCCACTAATAATCTGCTTGTCAATCAAATTTGGTCGAGTAGGGTTGTTTCGATGTTTATGATTGTTGTCCTCGGTTCGGTTCTTGTTTTGAATGTTTCGCAGACTGCATTAGGGTTAGGGGCTTTGAAAAAAAAAAATTTTTTTTTTATTTTTTTTTTCGTTTTTTTTTAAAAAAAAAAATTTGGATTTTTTTTTTCAAACTTAAAAAAAAAATTTGAAAATTTTTTCTTCTACTTTGCTCTGAAAATTCGATTTATGGCATAATTTTTTGAAAGTTCAAACCAAATTTTCTTCCCAACTTCTTTGTGTGCTTAGGTAAATGTCATTATTTGGTCATTTTGACCGACGTACTCCATGTTTTTCGATTTGGATGACTTCTAGAGTCAATTTTTAGCGTTGAAATGACTTAACTGAATTGAAATATCGTTTCAGAAATCGTTTTCTTGCAACTTAGAACATGTTTTTCAGTCGGTAGGCCATGAGATGAACATGATATCTTGTTGATTGGCGTATGTTATAGGTCTACAATGGAGTTGTGCGATATATTGTTAAACAATTTGAGCGGAGATGTTGGTTAATACCACATCACACGACCGTTTTTCAGATACCCGATAACATGGCCACATGTTAAAACTTGCGTGCTGAGCTAAACTAACGTGTTAAACTTGCGTCTGTCAGTTGCCCGCAACGTGATCGCGAAATCATGGTACGTGTTTTCGATACGATGATTTGAAGAGTGGGCTCTCGCCATGTGGCAGATAGCATAGCTGGTTGAACCTGAAAGTAAGTGTCTTGGGGGGGGCGACCGGGTCGACAGGGGTTGCCGACTTAGCTACAGCAAACAGGAATTTTTGAACACAGTCAAATTTTGGTAATTTTCTAAAGAGGAACCACTAAGAACGGTTCAATATTCAAGTACACGTGAAAAATTGCCCTGTTTTACTGTTGAAAATGCAACTTTCCCTCTATGAAATGGACATAATTTCAATAAAACACGATTTTCGCTCTTATAGTTTCCCGGATCGTTCTGAAAATAGTCTAGATGAACTCAGCTCGACGAGACGCTTCGAACGAACCTAACTTGTAAAAAAAAATTTTTTTTTTAAAAAAAAATTTTTTTTTTAATTTAAAAAAAAAATCCGGATTTTTTTTTTTCCCTAACCCTAGACTGCATGCATGCATCAGTCGCTGTTTGCATCTTTTACTCTTTTTCGTTTTCGACTTGAAAACGAAATTTAAGTGAAAATTCCCAATTTTTTTTAATTCAGAAAATTCGAAAAGCTGGTGGAAAATGTGAGGGTTGACCAAAAATAGGTGCATATAAACCGCGCTGACGCGTAGAGTTCGAATTTGCATTTTTATAGAGACAAATTCAATTATTTTCACAACTCCGCTTTGAAAAAAAATTGTTCGCTTCTCGCTGTGTGCTTCACTGATCATGGCTGATGCACCATCAAACACAATGCATTTGGAAAATATGAAATGTAAAAAAGACCGTGACTCCGATTCCTAATTGCGTTTGGGAAACATCCGCTTGTTTTGTCAAAAGTGTAAATTGGTCTGGCTGCTGTTAAAGAATCAAAACCAGAAAAACTCACAGCTGCATGCGGCGAATTTATTTTTTAACACTGTTGGAGATTGGATTTCAATTTCAAATCAAAATTTAAACTTTTTTGAAACTTCAACCTCCAAAGCCGAGACTTGAAACGTGCATCTTCTAATCAAGGCTTTCTGAGCCTTAGACAGCCTAGACGTACAGACGCCTGAAGCAGCCTAGATGTCATTGACAGCACACGTGGCTAGAAAACAATTGTGCAAGCAGCTAAAAAACATAATACTGTCACATTTTCACTTTCTTCGTGCCGCGCAACAAATGCACAGCATTCTCAGGGGCAGATCAACACAGACGGGTGCAATGGCGTCATCATCGCTACGCGACCGCGACTTGACGCGGTGGTTGATTTGTGGTGAGTGACGCAGTGAGTGATTTTTTTGGTAAATTCAGTGACGTTTTTTGACAGAACATTTGTTGCACTGTTTTGTTTGATTTTCACTTCGAAACTGGAAATTTTGGCGATCAAAATCAAAAATTTGTGTCAACCGTTAGCATTTTTTAGCGCCACTGCGAGCGATTCCGACAGCAAACGCGCTGAAGCTATCGAAAGGTTTCTCAAAATAGGCGAAAAAACATAATCGGCCACTAATGAAATGCGAGGGTGGATCGAAGGCAAGTGTGATGTTCTAATCAAAGCAATCAAACGTAGTGATTTCGTTCGTTTGTGTTCAAATTTTGCCTTTAAAATGGGTTTCGTTCGTTTCAGCTTATCGAGATTGACGAGACACCGCAAGCATTGCGACGGAAACGAAAACAATGGGGTTGGATTGCGTTGAATTTGAATTGTTTTCACGGGCGATCACAACTGGTTTGCTTTTTGCACAACAAATTTTTGCTATCCACAACTGGTGTCTTATCGTCCTGTAAAAAATCTACAGAAAACGAACAAGAACAACAACAGCGCAACGAGAAGGAAGAACAGAAGCGACGTATGCTCGAAGAGAAGGAACAGCGCAAGGCGGATGCTGAGGCTGCGCGGGAGGCGAAGAAACGAGCTCGCCAACAAGAAATTGTACGCGTTCTGCTTGCAGTTTGTGATGTGTTGTCTTTCGTTTTGGTCCCGAGGCTCAATGCGCACTTAGATAGGTAATTTCCTTTTCACCCAAAACGCATTGAATCGCAGAACCTAAAAATTAATGAGTTCTTTTTTCCAATACTTTTCTTGAAAAAAAATGGTGAAACTTTTCTTTTGCCACTTTTGTTCTTGTTTCAGGAGGCACTTCGTGCGAAGAAAGCTGAAGAGAAAACTGCAAAGAAGACTGGAAAAGGTGCCAAATTAGCAGTAAGTAAATGCATCAGTTGATCCGTTTCAGTTTTTGGCTCGTTTTGATCAGCAGAACAACGACGACGACGACGACGAAACCGAGAAAGATGCCGAGGACACGGATGATGAGTACAAGGAGGTTGACAACGAGCTGGACACGGAGAGTGCGCAAGCAGCAAGCTCAATCATTGGCGATCCAACGCCGACCACGCTACCGCTGCCATTGTGCCGTCGCAACGATTGCAACATGAACGTCAGTGAAGCCCCGAAAATTGATGTTACTTCTCAGTATTCACCATTTTTTCTGTTTTTCAAAAGACTTGCAAAAAGCGATTAGTAGAAAGTAGATTGGTAAAACGCAAACAGGGCGCCAAGTAACATACTGTGGATTTATTGAAATGTGTCCGGACTAAAATGACGTCATTTGCTATAAAAAACGCCCGTTTGTCAAAGTACAGGCACTAAAATGTCAGTTTGGTGTGACTGATTCGACATTTACCATTTGTTTACAAGAAACCGGCTAGACGAAAAGTCTGGCTTGCTGTGAACGGCAAGCGCATGTTTGGCAGCACATGACGTCATTTCAGTTGGACACGTTTAAAAAAATAGGTCATACTAATGTTGCACATGTACGATATTACAGCAGTAGCGTGCGTGTGAACGTTGTTTGTTTGTTTTGTGACTGTGCAACATTCACCGTTTTCAAGCAAGGACGTTCAGAATGGTTTTCGCGTTACGACAACGACAAATGAATTGAGACATGCAAATCCTTGACACCCGGAAGCAGACGCAAGCATCATTTGCAGCGAGCACGTGCGTGCGCTCGATCAGCCAGCCGCGTGTGCACGTGCCGTCAACGTGCGCGCCCGCAGCAGCAGCTGCACCGCACATTCCCTGCACGACGGCCGTCTGTGTCACCGCCCCATCAGCAGCACAACAACAACAAACACAATTCCAACCTCAGCCGCGGCCGAGTTACCTTCCCGCAACTGGATTTCCTTCTGCGAGCACTTCCTTGCAGGCAGCGCAGTCAATTGCTGCCGTGGACACGCTGCCGCCGTTGAATCCGCTGCTGCCAAGCCAGATGGTCAGTTGAGCAGTCATCAATTTTGATTTTGATTAGACATTCGGTTCAACATGTCATTAGCTGTTGCATTTTTGAAACTGAACAGTTCCGCCAACTGATTCGCCACACCAACCAAATGATCAAACCCAAAAGCACTGTTCTTGCACAGTTCGCATAAGCTGATGGGTAAACGAGTTCTTGCGTCACACGTGCCAAACATCGTTGCAGCCGTCGCGCGTGTCTTTCGGTGGCATGCACGGCGGCGTGCTGACCGCCACTCCGATGCCACAACAAACGCCACGGCCACAGCACCAATGCCCATGCGTACCGCGGTGCCCGTGAACACGCAGCAACAGTCCGTCAGTGCAACCAGCGCAACAGCAACACGCCAAACGAGCCCGCCAATGCTCACTGTCACGGTCAGTCAGCGATGTTATCAAAGGTCAACACGGTGACTTTGAAGCAAACAAAACATGTTGGCCAGTTGTCTTTATTGATGCTTCTCTGTATGCAGCGGTAACTGATGCAACAAGCGCAGGACATGTTCCGAACAGCGAACAAACTCAGTCGACCTGAGAAAGCGATGGCTGGCAATCGAGGTTCGCTTTATTTGCTTTTTTGATCAAACTTCGTTGCCTGTTTGAAATTATGGCGTGCGTTCGATTGCGGCCCATTAGATAGCGGCCAAAGCATTGCGGCCGAAGCATTGCGGCCTGGGTCGTTTGCGGCCTGGGGCGATTGCGGCCCGGGACGATTGCGGCCTGGGACGATTGCGGCCCACGAAATTTTAAAGCGTTGTCATTGTCTTTGTCGCACGCAACTGGTTATATTATTCTCGCACACGAGTTTTCATTCCTTTCAAAAAAAGTTTTTTGTTGATTGATTAGTAATTATGTTTTTCACCAATAATCCCCCCCAACCCCACCAATAAACCCCCACCCCTAAAAGTCGCTGACGTATTAATCCCCCATGGGGGTTTATTGGGGGTAATACGGTAACAGAAAAAAAACTGCGCCAACCATCAATGGTTGATCTGTACCGTGTCCGGTGACGACACCAGTTTGAACTCAGCTCGACGAGACGCTTCAAACAAACCTAACGTGTAAAAAAATGATTTTTTTAGTTAAAAAAATCCGGATTTTTTTCCATAACCCTAAGGGGGGCGATATAGATGGCTGGAGCAAATTTTCTAGATACAGTATGGCCGAACTGATAAGGCAGTCCATCAAGACGGGATCAGTCGCAGACTAGGAGTTGTCTTTTTCAGAAAATGCCAACAGACTTCCCAATCATATGTGCAAAGGAGAAAGAATGAACATCATAGCACGAAGAATCCATTAGTTAACAAAAACACGTCAAATTTGGCACACAATTGGATTTCTGAACGTCTTTTTTTCATTCAATTTTCGCGCGCTCTTTGCATCCTGAAAAAAGCTGCCATGTTTCCTCGGCCATTCCGTAGATAGAAATTGACCTGGAAAGGTGACAAAGCATGAAAATTTCGTGGGCCGCAATCGTCCCAGGCCGCAATCGTCCAGGTCGCTATCGTCCAGGGCGCTAAGCTTCGGCCACAATTGTCCAGGCCGCAATCCTTCAGGCCGCTACGCTTCGGCCGCAATCGTCCAGGCCGCAATCTCTTGGGCCGCAAAAGTACATTTGCCGAAATTATCCATACATCCATCCATCCATCTAAGATCTATTATCTTACTCCAGAGAACCCGTGTCCGCAAATGGGCAACGTTCTGACAGTGCGACTGTCGGAGGAGCATGCAATGGACGTGCTCGCTGGAGCAGCGCAGCCGTCGCCGTGCATCGTTGAAACGTTCTTTCAAGTAAGAATGGCGCAGTGTGCTTGTTGCTTCATAGTCGTTCAAGCTTGTATTCGTGCAAACGGATCATTTTCTGTGCAGATGAATTTCGAAACGGGTGAATGGAAACGCCTTCGAAAAGTGCGAGCCGCTTAGCATGGACATTGTAAATGATGTAAATGATTTTGAAAATTGTTGATTTTTTTGGTGCCACCTTTTTTCAGAAGTGATTCATTTCTATGATAAAGCAGTTTTTCATTACGTGTAACTAGAGTTAGGGGCTTTGAAAAAAAAATTTTTTTTTTATTTTTTTTTCGTTTTTTTTTTTAAAAAAAAAATTTGGATTTTTTTTTTCAAACTTAAAAAAAAAATTTGAAAATTTTTTCTTCTACTTTGCTCTGAAAATTCGATTTATGGCATAATTTTTTGAAAGTTCAAACCAAATTTTCTTCCCAACTTCTTTGTGTGCTTAGGTAAATGTCATTATTTGGTCATTTTGACCGACGTACTCCATGTTTTTCGATTTGGATGACTTCTAGAGTCAATTTTTAGCGTTGAAATGACTTAACTGAATTGAAATATCGTTTCAGAAATCGTTTTCTTGCAACTTAGAACATGTTTTTCAGTCGGTAGGCCATGGCCACATGTTAAAACTTGCGTGCTGAGCTAAACTAACGTGTTAAACTTGCGTCTGTCAGTTGCCCGCAACGTGATCGCGAAATCATGGTACGTGTTTTCGATACGATGATTTGAAGAGTGGGCTCTCGCCATGTGGCAGATAGCATAGCTGGTTGAACCTGAAAGTAAGTGTCTTGGGGGGGGCGACCGGGTCGACAGGGGTTGCAGACTTAGCTACAGCAAACAGGAATTTTTGAACACAGTCAAATTTTGGTAATTTTCTAAAGAGGAACCACTAAGAACGGTTCAATATTCAAGTACACGTGAAAAATTGCCCTGTTTTACTGTTGAAAATGCAACTTTCCCTCTATGAAATGGACATAATTTCAATAAAACACGATTTTCGCTCTTATAGTTTCCCGGATCGTTCTGAAAATAGTCTAGATGAACTCAGCTCGACGAGACGCTTCGAACGAACCTAACTTGTAAAAAAAAAATTTTTTTTTTTAATTTAAAAAAAAATCCGGATTTTTTTTTCCCCTAACCCTACGTGTAACAAAGGAATATTGATGTGTGTGTTCTGTGGCTGTACAGCACATTGTACAGGGTGCTCAGAAGTAGTGGGTAGGTGTTTGTACAGGGTGCTCAAAGTAGTGGGTAGGTGTTTGGCGCGTTGTTTCTCGAGTTGTGTTGAACCATATTCAATAAAATTTTAGACGTTTAGGAAAGTTCAACTTAGATTTCCGAATAGTTGCATGCATGAATACAAAATGTTTTTTATCCGATTTGCTTGTTTTTTTACATACCGGCTTTTGGAACGTGCTAAACCATGATAAGTGCAAGCGATGCATTGAGGCTCATGGTGGTGTTGATGTTTGCAGTTATCACAATACACATGAAGTGTCCTTTTGAATGTTTGCATTAGTGAGAGTGGGGGGGGGGCTACATGGAAAAGTTTTTAAACCAAGGGCGCAGGGACATCCTGCTAATCAAGGCGCTTCAGGCGAAATTTAAAAAACCCTCGATTTTTTGCGATTTTTTGCAAAGTGTACCTTTTTAGCCCTACCGTATCTCGTTGTTGCACGGTTTCTGGAACCTCACACAGTAATCACGTGAAAGATCTTGCGGAGTTCTTTAAAGGCCCGGGCCATTCATGCACACAAATTTTTACGTCACGTCACGTCACGTCACGTCTTCATTCATGATGCAAAAAACACCCATCCGGCACGTCACGTCAAGCTTTAGATCACGCGCTCGTTCATACCTGCGCACGTCGACGTGCGTCGACGGACGGCAAAAAAGGAGGTATGAATGAAGACGTGACGTGACGTGCCGTGCCGGATGTATTTAGATTCTTTGCTCGTTCATACCTGCGCACGTCGACGTGCGTCGACGGACGGCAAAAAGGGAGGTATGAATGAAGACGCGCACGTCGACGTGCGTCGACGGACGGCAAAAAGGGAGGTATGAATGAAGACGTGACGTGACGTGCCGTGCCGAATAATTTTAGAAACTGGCCTAAAAAGCCGGACGTCATCATATGCAAAATTCAATAATTTATTGATTAAATTGGTATTTGTCACAGGGAAAAGAACGATCCAAATGTACTACACTATGTACATATTTCATACATAGCAGGAAGCTCCCATATTTGTTTAGGTATGTACATAGTTTGACCATAGTTATGTATGCTAACAGCAGACATAATTAGATACATACCTGTTTGTCTTGCCCCCTTAAGAGAGCGTGTATCTGCATGCGTGTGAGGGGTTTCCATAATTGCAAACATATTTATTGCATACTTAGTCATAATTGTCTGACTGCGCCATAATCGCATATATGTGATACATACCCTATACCCCGATGGCTCAGTTATGTTACGCCACTATGGTACATACCATATACGTCGATGAGCCAATTATGTTTGCCACTATGGTACATTTGGGGTACATTTGGAGTACATACGTGTGTACATTTGGCGTACATTTGGATAGTTCTTTTCCCTGTGTGTGTGTTTCAAATATTTCAAATAACTCCGCGCTTTTGAAAGCTTGTCCAGATTTGTTCATTTTCGTTGTTCTTTCAACGTTGTCACGAGAAGTTGGGAGAAACGCAGGTTTGCTTTTCCCTGTTGGTCAACCGAACAACTTCTATTCATTTGAATATCATCAACTTTTTGAAACAAAAAAACGAATCGTAGTCGCCAGGAACTGAACCGCACGCGCTTGTTTGCTTCCAGCGGGAAATACTAACCGTTGCGCATTGGCCTCACTAGTCAGGCATGCAGTTATAGTGCTACACGTGTACTGGGCATCTTAGTGCATGCACACAAGCTTTACAAGCTGTGTGTCGAGTGAGCATGTGTGTTCGCTGCACGCTAGCACGCCTGTGGTAACTCCTGGTCCTCATTTGCATTTTTTTTCTAACCGTAACACCTGAAACCAAAAATTTTCATAATTTTTCAACCGAAACCGAAAACTATTTTTCAGAAACCGAAAAGATAATCATGAAACAAAATGAATACAGAAAATCAAACCATCTTCGCATCTCGACGTACGGCTTTTTAGGTTCGTTCCTAAAATTATCCGGCACGGCACGTCACGTCACGTCTTCATTCATACCTCCCTTTTTGCCGTCGACGTGCGCAGGTATGAATGAGCAAAAAATCTAAAATGATCCGGCACGGCACGTCACCTCACGTCTTCATTCATACCTCCCTTTTTGATGTCCGTCGACGCACGTCGACGTGCGCAGGTATGAATGAGCAGAAAATCTAAAATGATCCGGCACGTCACTTTACCGCACGTCTTCATTCATACATGACGTGCCGTGACGTGACGTGCCGGATATATAAACGCCTTGCATGAATGGGCCTTAAGGCCCTGTATCAATGAGCCCTTGCAAGGGGGAGTCGCTACGACGCTAGTTTAAATTACTCAATGAACCCTTGCAAGGGGGGGTCCTGAGTCGCTACGACGCTATTTAAAAAAATTCGCTATTGTTTAAAAACATTTTTTGAGCTGATAAACACAAACTTTTGATTTTCAATTTTTGTTCTACAGGGGGGTTTTGGCCCCGGGCATTTTTTTGCTTAAAAATTGGGCAAAAACACATTTTTTGCGTTTTTCAGTGTTTGGTTTTTAATTCCCCCCACTGACCTTGGATTTTTGCCTCGGGCATTTTTTGCCCAACACTTTTTTGCGTTTTCCAGTGTTTTTTGTTTTGATTTGTAATTTTAAGTGTGGATTTTTAGTTGTAATTTTAAGTGTGGATTTTTGTTTAAAAAACTATTTTCTAATATCTTTACAACTGCTGTACTTGAATCCGTTATTATATTTTGTAACGGGCCACTTTCTCACCCAAAAATGGGTTAAACATGGATATCATAGTAATAAATAAGTTTGAAAACAATTTTTAAGACCACTTCCTAGAAATTCCAGACTGCGCCTCATCTAAATCTGAAGTCAAATTTTACAACTGCCCCATTATTAACCCTTATAAATGGGTAAAAAATCAGCACTGTTGTCTTTCTGTAGACGTTTTTCTTTTTGTGTTGGAACTGGACTTGTAAATTGTTGTTAATTTGTTTTCGGAAATTTTTGTACGCCACTGAAGTTGAATCTGTTTTTGGTTTTTAAAACTGGCGCTTTTTATTTACCCGAATTTTACCCAGTTGGGTAAAAACTGTCACTTTCAGCTTTTTGTTTGTAACTTTGGTTATTTGCGTTTCTTTGATGCTTGAGATTGATGAATTCAAGTCTGCTGTTATGTACCGAGACTAGTGTTTTAACCCGAAGGTTCCTCATGTTTTTGCCCCACTTTTTACTTTTTTGGGTTAACACTAGTCTCGGTACATAGCAGACTTGAATTCATCAATATCAAGCATCAAAGAAATGCAAAACCATTTATAACGTAAGTTTCAAACAAAAAGCTGAAAGTGACAATTTTTTACTGCAGTTCTCGATCGAGCAGCTGCTGGCCACCCCGCGTGTTACCCAACTGGGTAAAATTGGGGTAAATCAAAAGCGCCAGTTTTAAAAACCAAAACAGAGTCAACTTCAGTGGCGTATAAAAATTTTCGAGGACAAATTTACGACAATTTACAAGTCTACAGGGTGTTTCAGAAGTAGTGGGTAGGTGTTTGACGCGTTATTTCTCGAGTCTTGTTGAACCATATGCAATGAAATTTTACACTTGTTTAGGCAAGTTCAACTTAGATTTGTGCAAAATTTCAGAAAAATTCGTTCACCTGCACACGAATAACAAAGCAAAACACAAAAAAATCAAAAATGGACCAAAAAATATTAGATCACGCGATGCCACCGGATAACAAAGGACAACACTCAATGCAAACATTTAAAAGAACACTTCAAAATATGTGTGGCGATAACAGCAATCGTATTCATGCATGCAACGATTCGGCTGCATACAAGCTAATGTTTCACCCGGTGCCAAACAAGAGCCCCCAGTTTCGTGCTGAAATCAATGTTCTTGTGTGTTTTGCTCAGTCATTCCAGGTGAATGAGTTGAAACTAAAAGTTGAACTTTCTTAAACAACTGTCTAAAATTTCATTGAATATGATTCAACACAACTCGAGAAATAATGCGTCAAACACCTACCCACTACTTCTGAAACACCCTGTAGTTCAAACACAAAAAAGAAAATAGTTCGAACAAAAAAGAAAACGTCTACAGAAAGCACAGTGTTAATAATGGGGCAGTTGTAAAATTTGACTTCAGATATGGATGAGGCGCAGTCGGGAATTTCCAGGAAATGGTTTTAAACGGAAAAAGTAAAATAAAAGGTTTTAGGAACTTATTACTATAAAACGAAAACAGCAAAAAATCCATGTTTAACATATTTTTGGGTGAGAAAGTGGTTCGTTACAAAATATAATAACGGATTCAAATACAATATACCCACTTTTTTTGGCAAATCAGTCAGATTCAAATTCATCGATTTCGAAAATCCCCCTGGGGAATTAAAAATTAAATTAAAATTAAAGGTTGTTTCTGAACTGATTTTTTTCCTGTGAAACGAAATTTGGGTGAGCGTGGTCAATTGCAAAATATAAAAACTGATTCAAGTACAGCGGTTCAGCCCCCCTGTAGAACAAAAATTGAAAATCAAAAGTTTGTGTTTATCAGCTCAAAAAATGTTTTTAAAAAATAACGTAATAAGTAATTTTAACTAGCGTCGTAGCGATTCAGGGACCCCCCGTGCAAGGGCTCATTGATACAAAAGAACTCCGCAAGATCTTTCACGTGAATACTGTGTGAGGAGGTTCCAGACACTGAATTATAGGCCTGAAGCGCCTTGATTAGTAGAGTCCCTGCACCCTTGGTTTAAAAACTTTTCCATGTAGCGCTAATGGACACATAGCGATTCGGTGCGGTGCGGCCCTGGTTTTTTTGCAGAAAAACGTCGGTTTTTTGCAGAAATTTTGGACCGTTTGCAGAAATTTTTTTGTAGATTTCTGCAAATTGCAGAAACAGATTTGCATACAAACTTTGGTTCTGCAATATTCATTTTGTGCTCAGCGCTTAACTGAGGTTTCACACCATCATGGAAAAAATTTCAAATGGTTTTTTGTCAAAAACAGTTGTTTCGGCGGTTGCTGTAGCGCAATGATTGGCGTTTTGTTTTGCCTTCGTGAAGAAAATCGGAGTATTTAAAATTCGAAAAATAAAACAGAATCAGATCAATTATTATTATTGTTTGTTGATCATTGTTGATTCAATTATTGTTTGCTGTTAGGCTTTCTGTTTGGAATTAGAATGAAGTGATCCATCATCCACACTACAGAAGATACAAAAATAAGACATTGGCGGAGGTACGGTGCGCAAGTTTGTCGTCGAATCTCAAAAATCGATTCGAAGACGCGCACAACGTTCTCAAGGCTGCCAAAATATTCTGCCGTCTAAGATAGATGGATCTGAACAGCTGCTGGTGTACGGAAATGCCGAGCCGATCTGCTGTATCTGCACCAGTTTTATTCATCAATTTTGCCGGGCAAGGGCAGTATCGCTGATGAATGGAAACGATTCAAATGCGAACGAATTCAGTTCCGTGGTCCGAGTATAACTGCAGGCAAGCATGCAGTATATCTGGGGATGAAAACAAAGAGGCGATACAAAATCAAACCGAACAAAGTGAACTGCACCTTTGAGAACGTCGAACCGACCGAAGCCATCGCTTTGATTGCGGAATTTGAGCTATGAGGGTTTTCATTTGATATTAATTGTGTTGTTGTTAGGTTGAATGATTTGAAACGAATGATTGGTGATTTGTTCGGTTTGGCAATCTGGTTTGGTTTTGGTGTTTTTTCTGAATTTTTGAAAAATTTGCGGTAAGACGATGCAATTCGCAATTGCAATTCTGAGCATCGTTAAGAAATGATGCTCAGAACGAAAAAATAACATTAAACAAGCACAAAAACCATTTTCGTCATGTTTTTTAAATTTGCAGAAACCAAATTTCATTTGCAGAAATTTTTTACGAAATTTCTACAAATTGCAAAACCGACTTTTTGAAAAAAAACCTAGGTGCGGCCGGTGCTTGTACGCGATAGCTGAGCTATTGTTTCTCTAATATAGGCTTGCAAAGCCTTAGGAAACCTACACACAAAGTTTTGTAAGTTTCCTAATTTAGAAAGAGATCAAAGGCAACACGCAACGCAGCGGCACATTGCACAGACACACTCACGTCACCACACACAGTTAGTCACTATTATTACTGTCTGTTACTATTATTAAAATTGTCCGTAAAATTGACCAGAGGATGTCCGTAAAATTGGCAACTGATACAATAAACTGACGGTGCTGACTATAGTAAAATAACAATGATATAACACTGATACAATGATACATAACAATGATACAATAAAATAACAATGATACATTAAAACTAAAATAACAATGATACAGCAAAATACCAATGATACATTAAAACATGATACAATAAAATAACAATGATGCAGGCAACAAAATTGAATGATACCGAAAAAAATCGAATGATACCGAAAAAAATCAATGATACCAAAAAATACGCACGACCGACGGGATACGTTTGCAGTGGGACACAAGTGTCTGTGCGCCACACAGTGCACGTGCACCAGGGACTGCGTTCGGTAGCGCACACAGTCGCTGTCAACCGCAACGAACGTGTCGTGGCACACCGCACAGTTGCTGCAAACAGCTGATAGGATTACGCAGAGCGCTTCCGTGCTGTGCAGTTGATTCAAACACTCGTGCGAACGGTGGGGTGGATGCGGAACGTGGTGCACTTCAATCATCAGTGCATACAATGACAGCACTGCACGCGCTTCCTTGTTCCACCACACCGTCACACAAGTATGCCTGAGATACATACAACCAAAAAAGCAAACATTACAAAAAACGCCCAAGAATTCCAAAGCGCAACGCACGTCTGCTCGTCAACAAGCAGTTTTTGCGTGTGCACCTCAGCGAGCGTCTGCCATTGATCACGGCGGCCAATGGAATGCTCGATGGGAGTGTGCCCAGCATTTGCTGCACTGACACGAACGGGGCACAATGCTGCACTGTGCTCATCAGACGACCCAGTGGTAGACGCGTTTGTCTGGAAAACCATGACAATTAGAATTTTTGACGTTTTTAGCAATGGATGGACATTTGAAGCAGAGAGCGTCCGTCGGTCGAATAAACCAATTTGTATCTCTGCATTTCGTCCTGCTGAGCAACATGCCGAAGAGATGAGCTCTCATCAGTGATGTGCCCCACTCAGCATCAGAAGCCAATCAATCAGAAAACGTGCAACTTCATACTCAGACAAAAGACAAGCCACTAAAGCAACAGACAACCACCACCACCAACAACAACAACAACAACAACAACAATACGACCACAAACCTGTAAGCATCGGCGACCTGTTCAGTGTGGTGTTGTACAGTGCAGCCGAGTTGGCGCTGTCTGCATACAACTCACAGTACTGCACGGCGCTGTCAACGTCCAGCAAGTCGTCCACGAGCACACGCAGCGCCTCCTCGTGCGCTCCAGACTAGAACAAACTTTCAGGCACATTGTATTCATGGCAAGTCATCATGATCTATTTTTACTTCATGCCATCACCTGGTTTCCTTTTCCATACGGGGTCAGTACTTGTGTTAGAAGTTGCTGATTGAGCCTTTTTAACCGCAAACTACAGGGTGAGCCAAAAAAAGGTTCCAATTATAAAATGCTCTCACTGACTTGTGCTGAGGTGTTTCGAGCTGAAAATTGGAACACTATTAGAAAACATTTGGAGTTTTTTCTGACGTAATTTTTGTCACGATATGTTGCCCCTGTCACTCACTACAGCAAAATATCTGGAAAATATGAAAAATCGACAAATGTTGTAAAATGCAGTGGGTTGATTTAGCTGTAACAAAGATCAAAAGAATTAACGTTGGTGAGCAGCCCAAGTGTTCACAACACAAAAAATATGAAAAAAGCAATATGAGTTTAAAGCAGCTTAGAAGTGCCGAATGCTGAGTTGCATTTGAACAGTTTTTGATCACTCCAATGTTTCACTTCAAGTCTGAGTGTGCGTGAGTGGTTCTGCTTAAAACAGATGCGAATTTATCTTGCTTTTCAAATCCAAATTGTTTTTTCCCTTTTTTTAATTCACACAATTTGCCACTCTGATATTTTCACCAAGCAGACTGGTTGTTTTCTGCAGTGAGAGATGCAATTCCATTTTCAGTCTTTGCTGCCATCATGGTTAAGTGGACGGCAGAGCAGCGAGTCTGGTCTGTCAATTGGAGGGGAACAAGCGAATAGCTGTTCCACAGTGGTTCGGCAATTTCGTAGAAGGTTCCATTTAACCCCGCGTGACGATACATCAGTTCGGAAGTCCGTTTATGAGCAATGATAAACCGTGAGATTATGGATGAACATTGTTTTTTCGTCAAAAATTGCTATTTTTGAAAATTACACTGTAAAAATGAACTTACGTGTAAGCCCAAAAATTTTTTGATCACAAAAAACTTCCCAAAGTGTTCCAACACTGTTCCTAATTTTAAAACACGAGGTCCCTTTGTTACAGCTAAATTAATCCTCTGAATTTCACAACATTTGTCGATTTTTCATGTTTTCCAGATATTCTGCTGTAGTGAGTGAATGGAGCAACATACCATGACAAAAATTTGGTCAGAAAAACCTCCACATGTTTTCTAAATACTGTTCCAATTTTCAGCTCGAAACACCTCAGCATAAGCCAGTGAGAGCATTTTAGATTTGGAACCTTTTTTGGCTCACCCTGTACAGTCGAACACTAAATTATAGGCAATCCGCTGATTGGTTGGTGATCGATCACGTGATGCACGCTTTCTGTGCAAACCAAACCCCGCCCTCACAGCAATGCCTGCACATAAAACATGCATCACCAACCAATCAGCTGGTTGCCTATAATTTATAGAGTTCGACCGTAAATCCCAAAAGCTACGAGCCACCCATTCCCACCAACCTTTCCATACAAGAACGCGCGGTCAGCGTACAGTTGTCGGTGTGGCTTCATACGCTCAGCCAATCGCGTCACATCCAGCCATTGGGAGCGTTAAATCAAGCAACGCAGCTGGCCACGATGCTCGTGCAGCTGTGCGTCCGTGCGTTCATCGTCCAATGTTTGCTGTGCGTCCCTTCGTTCATCGTTCAATGGTTGCTGTGCGTCCGTGCGTTCATCGTTCAATGGTTGCTGTGCGTCCGTGCGTTCATCGTCCAATGTTTGCTAGACAATGGTCATGTTGACGCAAAAAAAATTGGGCTGACGCAAAATTTTCCGACCATTTGTGTCTATTCGCAAAACATTTTTGACCGTCGTACATCTGACATGTACACATGCAAGCACACAGCATATAATCAGGTGCAATGTAGCCGTGTGTTGAGAAGTCAGCTGTGTGTGACACTAAATTTGCGAGCAAAAATGGGGTGGGGTCGACCGACGTCGCGCAGCCACCCGACCCGTGACAGGCTAGAATTGTCAGGCGTGCACACCTCTGTTTGCTGTGCGTCGCCGGTGGTCAATCGCACCAGCTGAGCGATCAGCGCGATCGAGAGTTGGTCGTGCAGTGAAAGTGGAGACAGTTCGACTTCGCTGATCTCAGTTTGGCTCTGCAAAACTCTGTGTTACAAATCAACCAGATTGTACGGAGGGGACGTTCTCTACATTTGGCCTGGCCGATATCAGATGCAGAAAAGAGGGACTCATTAGTGAATAGTGATCATGTCAAACGCTGACAATAAATAAATCAAATGCTCAGAAATTAAAATTCCGTGCACAGATTGCCTGCACCGCTGGGATTGGTGTTACTATTTGAAATGCCAGTCACAGAAAATTGCATACATACATCTACTGTAATGGGACATACAGTGGCGGCCAAAAGTGTTGGAACGCTGCGCGTGTGTGTGCTGTGTTTTACGCGCGTGTTGCATTAGCCGTACAAACGCTATTATAAGAATTTAAGGGCAACGTTGGGTCGGAAAGTGTCCCGCGAACCCAACGTTGCCATAAATATTATAATAGCGTTTGTAGGGCTGATGCAACACGCGCGCAATACATAGCCCACACGCGCGCAGCGTTCCAACACTTTTGGCCGCCACTGTACATGTACCTTCACAAAGGACTGCTTGTCGCCAGGCTCCACCAGAACGCGTACAGAAAAAAGATTTTCTTTGCTGGATAGGGCTCAAGCAGTCTCACAATGATGCCAACATGCAATTCCGCTTGTTGTTTCTCGGTGACCTGAAAAGAAAAGATTCAATTCAGCAGAACAAGTGCAATCAAGCTTTGAAAGAACTAACCTCAAAACCCGCATTGCTGTCAAAGCCCAATAACCATGACATCCATTTCTCCAACTGTTCCTGCTTAAGTGACCGAAAACAGTTCAGTCATTTGATGAATTGAAAAGAGATCAGTTTTTACTTTTCAAATGCGAAAAATGTGAAAACAACTTCACACCAAATCTTACTTGTCTGAAAGCAGTTCGACAAGCTCCCGAACACCTTCGAAACATCCACTTTCATCACTGAGTTTCCCAATCAACAATCGTTTCAGGATGTCAACCGCCTCGGAAAACTTTCCACAAGACCATAAAAGTCTGAAAATTTTCAAAATTTAGAGTGTCGAGTTGACCAGATATCACTTTGATCAACCTCGAATGCGTCCAATGGAATCGACGTTCGGTCAGCCAATCAATGCAATCGGTCGTGTCTCCTTGAAAATCAGGCAGCACTCGCTCGAGCAGTGGCGCCCGATCGCAAACACAGAGTTTCAGCAGAGCTGTGTCGATGTCCTGAATGGGCGCAAAACACACATTCGTGAATTTGAGTGATTTGGGTAACGCAAGTTGCATAATCCCTGATGCTGCCAACCAATAAGTCAAACCACAAAGATTTCCGACTATGCTCCAGTCCACTGACCATTCTGTGCGAATTGATGGCGCGAAATCGAACGGCAAACAAGAGTTCTGTCAGAAATCGCTCCGATTCAGTGACCAACGTTGGTTGCCGTCTCGTGACCCGTTCGATGTTTGGTAGAATGTGCAGCGGAGGCTGAGTGCGTGTGAATGTGCTTGTGCACGACAGTAGACCATCGTAAAGGCTGATTACCTGAAAATTAGCAGTCAACTTACTATCAGAATCAGAATGATCAGGCATTATAGGCAATGTTTAAACCAGAAATACGTGCAAAAAAACTAAGGTCAAGTGCCCACCCCCACCCAGTTTGATCCTCCGAGCGCACAGACAAAAACTCCAATGCGCTAGGTGCGGATAAAAACATTTTTGTCCGAATCGTGCAAAATCATCCCAGTGCGTGATGAGCCACAAAAAGCATCACAGCCGACCTCTCTAACATCGAGCTCGCTCTCGACTGCCCATCGTTTCGCGTCTCGCCACTGACATTCGGCCAAGAAGAGAAACACGGCGCGCTGACAGAGCGAACGGCACAGCGCGATGTCCGACTCCGCATGCAGACGGTCAACGGCAGTCTGCGCAATGCGCACCGCTTCCGTCGGCTGACCGTCAGCAAGCAGTGCGCTCACCTGCAGATTCGGAGTTTGGAGACCAGTGCGAGGCGTTTGTGTAGCACGGAGGGACACTCTGCTTGAACCACATGCGTCTTTCCAGCTGGTTGCAAGCTCGAATGAAACAAGTTGGTACCAGACTTGAATTTGGCTGATTTGAGATCGACCCGGAGAGCGTCTATAAACGTGTTGTGCGAAACGCGCTCCGGTATGCAGGAATCGTTCCGTGGTACACCACGAGGTCGCCCGGGTTTGATGCCTAATGCACAAACGTACTGTGCAACGTGCAACAGTTTTAATAAGTGCACTGCATTTATCATGAAGAAACGCAAATGGAAAACCTGAGCATGCCAGGAGACAGGCTTCAGACGATGCAGCGAGCGGTCGGTCGCCAAGAATTGGCGTCCGTCAAAGTTGCCAAGGTGCCGCGCTTGGTGGAACGGCAATCGTTGCCTGATCTTTGGTCTTCCACAATGCACGAACAAGTACGATATTTGGATGAGATTTTTACGCAACAAATGGCAACCAAAATGACTGGAAGTGGTGCAAATTTCAGTTTCAGACTGGCCAGTCAAAGGCTTCGAAAGCCTTGATTAGAAGATGCACGTTTCAAGTCTCGGCTTTGGAAGTTTTGAAGTTTCAAAAGTTTAAATTTTAATTTGAAATTGAAATCCAATCTCCAACAATGTTTAAAAATTGAAATCCAGCCTCCAACAATGTTTAAAAAATAAATTTGCATGCAGATGCGAGTTTCCCTGCTTTTGATTCTTTAACAGCAACCAAACCAATTTACAATTTTGACACAACAAGCGGTAACACAAACTTCTCAAACACAATAAGGTATCGGAGATGAGATCCAACAAGTAACGACCATGGTCTTTTTTACATTTCATATTTTCCGAATGCATTGTGTTTGACGGTACTTCAGCCGTGATCAGCGAAGCACACGGCGCGAAGCAAACAAATTTTTTTCAAAATAGAGTTGTGAAAATAATTGAATTTTAAAAATTCAAAATTCGAACTCCACGCATCAGCGCGGTTTGAATGCACCCATTTTCGGTCAACCTTCAGATTTTCCTCCAGCATTTCAAATTTTCTGAATTATAAAAATTGAAATTTTCACTCAAATTTTGGACCCTGGTCGAAAACGAATAAAAGATGCAAACAGCGACTGATGCATGCATGCAGTCTGCGAAACATTCAAAACAAGAACCAAGACAACAATCATAAGCACCGAAACAACCCTACTCGACCAAATTTGATGAACAAGCAGATTATTAGTGGAAAATCAGCCAATCAACGATTTTGCTCACAATCCAAGATCACCCAGGTTTACCAAACTGATCGAGTGAAACGTGCAACGGAAAATAGAAAAACACAGAAAGCACGCTCTGTTTGTTTGCAAATGAACGTCTTATGACCTAAAAATACTTTTTCGTAACCAACCAGTCACAATCGCCGTGACGTTCCGGGTTTTGATCAGCTGGCAGCTCTGCGTTGTCGTTTGCAGCGGGTGATGGCGTAGTGGACAACGAGACCTGTGCGTGCACTCTGTTGTGCTGCTCATCCCGGCCCGGCCCGGCCCGACAGGGAAACCATTCACGAATCACACAAACCAAGATCACAAAACACAGCATATCACAAAAAACGATGATTGTTCTTTCATTGAATGAATACACAAATTTTACTTGTTTTCAAAGCCGCACAACGTGAATGTGAACTCGTTTCGAGTGTTTTTGGGGTGCATTTTGTTGCAACGTTCGGGCCGGGATGAAGCAGGCAGCAGAGGTCTCGTCCAGGCGTCTGCGCGTCGACGGCAAGGAGTTGATTGGTTGGTGCTAAGGCAAGGGGATGACGGATGGATGATGACGCGACAGGGCGGGCTGTAAACGAACGAGAAAGGACAGCTGAAAAATGGTCGAACGACCAAAACCAGACTGAACACCATAGAAAACACACGAGAGGCCCTCCCACCGTTCCAAGACACGCTGGTTTTTTTTTTCAGCATGGTGGATTGGCTGCACTGCATTCGCACTGCATTGAATCATGCTGGTGTGTAAATTCAGCAAACCACCCTCAAAACCCACTATTAACCTGGCTGATATGCGGCTTCTTCGACGTCCGAACCCGGAGGCACCTTGCTCCTCGATTGTCGGTGGCTTTGTCGTGTGTGGCGTCGTTAGAAAGTTCGCTGACAGGCCGGCCACTTGTTGGGTGCGTTTCGACTTTCGGTTGGAAGCTGAAATTTTGAATAATGGATTGAATCAAGTTGCGGTGGGTGACAACAGATGCAATGAAATGAAATTGCAGCCACTTCACTTGCCAAGCTGTTTCTGGCGTTCGTCGCATCGCCCCTCCGGAACGGACTGGCCGCGATTGCTCCGCCCTGGTCGCCTGCACGCTCCAGTCCCAAACGCGCACGTTCGCTCGAGCGAATGTGCCGTTTGGGTTTGCCTGTAGCCGTTCGTTCGCAGGCAGCGGTTTAGTTGTTTGGCAAAAAAACAGAATGCAACATTCCGAATTTCACCAAAACAACAGTAAAATGGATGTTTTTCTACCATGTTTTAGAAAAACTACCATTTTTAAAATTTTGACAAATTTTTCTCGCTTGAGAGATTCAGTGGGATTGTTCGACACCAAATTAAAGAAGCACTGAAATAACAGATTCTTCTTTAATTTGTGAGTGTTTTTGTGAAATGTTTTTTGAATGCTAGAAGATAGATTTTGAAAATGCTAGAAAATTGGATTTTTATGTTTTGATTTGACAACGAATTGTCTCTTGCGTCGCAAGAAACAGTTGTGATCTTTTTCAGTCCAAGCGAAGGCCAACCAGTTCTGTTTCCAAAAAAAGGATTGGTTTGGTTTGGTTGTTTGGCAAAAAACAAAATGCAACATTCCGAATTTCACCAAAACAACAGTAAAATGGATGTTTGACGAATTTTTTTCGCTTTTGAGAGATTCAGTGGGATTCTCCGACCACCAAATTGAAGAAGCACTGAAATAACAGATTATTCTTCAATTTGTGAGTGTTTTTTGAATGCTGGAAGATAGATTTTGAAAATGCCAGAAAATTGGGGTTTTATGTTTTGATTTGACAACGAATTGTCTCTTGCGCCGCAAGAAACAGTTGTGGTCTTCTTCAGTCCAAGCGAAGGCCAACCAGTTGTTTCCAAATAATGGATTTTTCAAAATTTGCTCAAAATTGATCGAAGTCGATCAATTTTGATGGTGAGTTGCTCACGGGAGGCTCTCCATAGCTCCGCCTCCAGCTCTGGCACAACCGAACACCGCGACCACGTGACCCAGTCACCGCAGTGTCATCATCACAGTCCCCAACCCATTGACAGGGGACACGGTTGCTGATGCTGACACCGACCACATGGCACCGTTGAACAAGCGTGCTGACTGCAGAACTCGAGAGTAGGGACCAGAGACGCCCGGCACGCTTCAAACCCTCTAGGCACGTCAAGCCCAAAACAACCATTGAAAGCTGCGCACCACTCCGCTTCGAGTCCAAACCGCTGTCCTGCCAAAGAGGGTTGTCCGGTGGCCGACTACGTTTTCTCAGCATGCAGTAACTTGAAATGTTGAAAGCCTGCGTTTTTATTCCCCTCCCCTTCTAAAAATCATCTCCAAACAGTCCGGCATGGCGCTGGGACATGAACTGTCTGCGAGAGACGTTTCTTCAATGTTTCTTCCTTCCTCTCCGGTAAAAACTTTTTTGTACACAGCGAATAAAGTTGAACTAAAGATGGCTGCTACGTGGCACATGCAATGAAATATTTACAAAGTATGAAAACAATGAACACAGAAAAAGAAAAACATGACAATCGACAACAACAACAAAAAATGCATGCACTTCTCAAATAGCAACACAACAAACGAGACAAATACAACCGAGTAGCAGCCAGTTTCGGTTCAATCAAATCGCTGTTTTTAATTTTTTGCCTTGGCTTTTGTGATCTGGAGAAACACAAAAGAGTGTCTCTGGCAGGCAGTTCACATGCCGTCCTGTTTGACCCCTGAAATTCGATTTTTGCCCCCACTGCATGGTGAGAAAGTAGCGTTCCGCCGGGCCCAATGTGACACGGCAGCGGGGAGCGAGTGACGGAGCAGACTATAACAGCTGCGCCGGATGGGAAGGGCAGAGACGGCCACGTTGAGGGTCATCCACACGCCTTCACCCTCGGTGTAATCTCCCGCCGCGCCGCAGTCAACGCCGCTTGCCCAAGGCACGATGCAGCCGATGACCAACATCAGCAGCCATGACCTCTGTATTTGGTCAAAGCTGCTGATGATGACACCACGCCCAGCGCTGTGGCTGGTGCGCGTCGTCATTAAGTGCACGGTCATGGCAGAATGGGGCAAGAACGGCGAAAAAAGTGAGCAACTGAAAATTTTCGGGGCTTGCGCCAGCGCTTTATGGCAACCCGCGGACCAATCTGCGTGTGCTACGTCAATTTGACCAATCACCGAGTGCCACCGCTGCAAAAAAGAAGCAAAAAGAAATTTCTTAATTCAAAAATAACTGTTTCTCTCGCCACTACAGTTGCTTGAAAGCTAAAGGAAACAAAATGTTATACTGTAACCAAAACCGGTTTCTTGGTTTAAAAAAATGGTGGGTTTTTGCATTTTTAACACCGATTGCACGAAAAAGTTGGGGGGTCTAGCGGGCCATGGAATCAGATTCCAACTAAGGGTAGGGGGTTTTGCAATCCGTGTGGCGGAACTTTCCAGATTTTGTTTTGGTGACCTCTATATATAACCCGGCCCTCCTTTTCCAAACCGTTGCCATGCCTCTTCTTCTCTTCTTTCTGCCCTCTTGCGTTACGTACGACTTGCAGCAGGTCAGTTCGATGTGCGATTGAGCGGAGGCGTGGTACAGTGGATCGTGTTGTCGTCGATCGGTTCCTCCATTGTGTGCATAACAAACACAACTCAAACAAACCATCATGGAAGATTCGCCATCCGCTTCAACTTTGGTTGCTTCATTGGTGCATTGTGTCGATTGTGTGCCAAATCCCACGTTTGCGTCCGTTGTTGAGTTGCTAGAAATGAAACTGAACGAACTGCTGGATGAACAGGTGCGGAAAGTCAATGTCACCGGAAGCTATGCATGTTGATTGGTGATCGGTTTCAGTTTTTTTGTTCAAATCAAATTAATGTTTAGGTGTCATAGAAATCAAACGTTGTCATAGGGTTTTTGTCGTTTGTTTTTCCATGGTTACACACCGCGCATTATGTATGTCATTCACAGGATCACGAGTGTTTGAGCGACAAATACGAAACTCGATTGTCTGCCGCCAGCCACCGAGAGCTTCTGTCCAAAGAGTCAGCGTTGTTTGCAAACGTCTGTCGGAGCGTCTCTGATTTGTGCAACGTGAAACGTGAGCTGACCGCTGCAGAGCTGGCGCTTCGTGATGTCCGCAAGAAACTGCTGCGCTGCTTCATGAGCACTGTTGAAACGGTCGAGCAAACTGCTCTGAAAAAACACGGTCGGCATTTGGTAGAGAAGCGTTTCTGAATTCTCGCTTCGTTTCGTCACGTTTTGAACAGTGAACTGTTCCAGAATTAATTGCGATTACCGAAAGCAACATTCGACAACCTGAGACAAATGTAACGAAAGCGACAAACGATAATAGTGATGCTCAGAAATGGGTCAAACCGATGGAGCAACGGTGCTCAGTTTCTGCTGCGGGGACCGCGGTGTGAGTGTTTTTTATGTCACTGTAATCGTAAATTTTGCTGCGTCAGGTGTTACCAAACAGACTGTTTCAGGAAGCCAACGAACGAAGATGAAAATTGTGCGATTTCTTTTGAACCCCCACCAGCAACCACAAGTGAGCAACATGCATCGACGCTGAAGAAAGCACAGCCGCGACGTTTTGAGGATCTCAAACTGAGTGACGAGACGCGAGCGATTCTGCTGAAGACAGCGGCCATCGGGCGTGCTCCGTGCTCTGCGTTGGTGGTGTTGTGCTTTGGTGTTGCTCATGCGTGACATCTTGCACAAGTGCATGTGCGTGTTTGCAGCAGCACTGTCAAGAAGATGACTGCAACAAGACAACACACGCAGCTTGGCAGCAATCCGTTCGAGTGCAATGCCGTCACAGTGACACCGGGCTTGTTCGGCAAAATGCCATCGACGCCCGATCGGCCTCAAGGTCAGTGAAGATTGTTCGCTTGGCTCATCTTGGTGGTTGTCATAGAGGCATCTCTGATTTAACGTGCCCAAATATATAAGCTGAGGCTCAGAGCTGTCTGGTAAAATAAAAACACAAAACGATGCACTTTTAAATGTTCAGTCATAAAAGTAGCAGTCATCAAACACCGAGTTTTACAGTTTTGTGTTTCTGTTTCGCAAAGTTATGGCTGGTTAATCGTTTAAAATTTTGTGCTCGAATTTGAACTTTCCAGCCAGGAACAAGTAAAAGCTGTGTTGTATTTGAGTATTAGTGTTTGTATTATTATTTATTTGTGTGAGTGCTGTGGTTGTTTGTTGTTTTATTGTCACCCATAAATCGAGAACCTCACTTTGCAGATCACAGTAAACACCAACCGGTCAGCACAGTTGCTTGTACTACAAGCACTGCGATGGCCGAAACCAAGTCCAAATTGTCGAAAGGCTCGCTCGATGGTTCGCTGTTCGTTAGCGAGCAAGACGGACAGCAATATGAAAAGTTCGAGGGTCAGATTCCATTCACACTCGGCAACGAAAGCTCTGCCAATGATGTCTGTGTATATTCTTTGCGTGGTGCTGATTTTCGGTGTTGTGTGCGTTTTTATTCTTTGTTTTTGCTTCAGATTGACGCTACGACGACGACAGTGTGCCCGACAGTGACGGTGCTACGCAGTAAAGCTGCCCAGTCGCCGCTGGCGGCACCGCTCAGCCCAATCAGAATGGCCGAAGGTTCACAGTTGCTGTTACCATTGCATTATGTTCATTGGCATCATCATCGTTGCTCCATTCAGATCACCACAAAGCTGTGCAAGCTGCGTCTGGGTACAATCGCAGCCAGTCTTCTGGTATCAATCCGACCAACACTCGTTCTGCGGTTACAGCGCCTGCTCAACCTCAGGTCTGAATACTGCTTGTTGCTGATAGTGCTGATAGCTGGTGCAGAAGCTTTCCAATTGTGCTCTTATCACTCAACTTGTTTTCGATGCCGCCGCAAGCGCCAGATCCAGTGGGCGTGCGCCAACCGCCGCAAATGCCAAAACTGCTGAGTAACGTTCAGTTCAATGACGCGTTTTTGCCGCTGAGCAATCGTGCGTTTCACACTGCGTTTTTGCAACCGTGGCTAAATGTGTTGGGGGTGTGGCAAATTTGTTGAATGTTTCAGTTGAGCAAACCGAAAGTAAACTGCCAAGTGCGTCTGCACCGAAAGCCAGCCAACCACAACCTGCTGGCGGCTTCCAGCCATTGAACGATGAAAATGTGCCACGTGCGGCGCGTCATCGTCGTCATCAAGCGGCACCCTTGCAACCGCCTGCAGTCTCCCAGTCTGTTGTTGTTTCCCTGTCTGTGTTTATTGTCATTAAATGGCAGATAAGAGTGCTGCTTTGCTCAGCTTCAACGACTCCGTGCTGCCGACGCCCCTTCGCACGTATCGTCGTACAGCATCAATGATGCACGAAACAACTGGCATAGATGTCACCTATTCATTCGCTGAGCATCGTGCGCACACACATCAGCTCAGCCACGTTGAACCTGCATCTGCGACAGACTCCGAAAACCAACCACCTGGCCCAAAGTCTCCGTTGTAAGTTGCCAGCATTGCATTGTTTTTGCATGTTGCCCTTTTTTCATTGAACGTTGTTGGAAATGTTTGGTGTTTTTGCAGTATCACTTTGTTCACTGAGGGCGAGTACGAGCGTCTGTCGTCGTCGGTACGCGAGCGCATTCCCATGATGGACCTGAATCGGGCGCTCGATGCGCTCAACAAATACCTCCAGAAGAAACAGTCCGCCGATCGTATGTTTTGCTTTTTGTGGTTTTCCGACGTTTCTACAGGGTGGTCCAAAAACCACAACGTTGGTTCTCGTCAACGGGTGAATGGTTTGGACTGAAATTTTTAACAAGCAGCACATATAGCTTCTCATTTTTTGTCAAATTTCAGTCGAATTGGTCTACCTTGTAATGAATGCGCAACGAAATAGTGAAAACGCGAGAGAAAAAAATTTCCGCGCCAAATACGGTACACTGCACTTAGCCACGTCCACCGCGCTCAAGGAGATGTTTCAGCTTTTTGTTGTGAATAAATTTTTATTTAAAATAACAACGTAGGAATCGTTTTTTGATATTTTTGCTGGCACAATTTTCTCTGAAATCATTGTTTTTTTTGTTGCAGCAGCCAAGCCACTGATTTTTTTCTGATTTTGCTGCATTTTGTGAAAAATAGATTGGACAACTGAGCAGCGGGTGTTCTGTGTTTTTGCATACGAGTAGCAAACAGAAAGCACAACAACAATTATTCGTGCGAAAGAATGATTCGCCCCGGTTTCGAAACAATCAGCAATCAACAGCTCCATCAAAAAGTGCTGCAGAGTTTTCGACACCCCATGGCCGCTGCAATCGAAAATCGAGGGGCTCATATTGAGCAGTGCAAGTGTCTCCGACAAGACAGACACGCTGATGGGGAGGCCAGTGAAACGGACGATGAACTGGCAAAACTCCCGGATGAAAACCTGGATGATGATGTGGATGGCGCCCGGTACCCGGAATCATAAATTGAAAATTGTGATTTTTTGAATTTTAATAAAATTGCTGATTTCACGAGCTACAAATGACTGAAATGAAATGTGCCAGGAAATTTTAACGCAAAAAATGATAAGCCATATGTGATGCTTGCTTAAAATTTCAGCGCAAACCATCCACCCCCGTTGGCGAGCTAGAGCCGTTTCTAGAGCCGTTTGTTGTTGTTGTTCATCACCGTGTGCACCTTACAAAGTTGTTCACAATGCAGCTGCCGGTGCACCGCAAAAGATCACCAGGCGCACCCTACAGGCGGTCGTGCGTGAAGTCTTGGACGCACCGCAGGCTTTGATATTCAGCTCGGCACTGGTTGATGCCGCGAAACTCAGCAAAACATAAAAACTGAAAATTGCCAATTCGATGCATTTAGTTTTTCTGTTGTTTTGAGTTTGTGGTCACAACAATGGTCAAAATTCGCTTGTTCTCGGACCGTTTGGCTTGTATTGATTCGCTCACTACGCCTGTCTCTGCTTTTACCATTTATAACCAAACATTGCGAACATTGTTGCGCGTCAATCGTGCGTGAATTTTGTCAATATATTAACAACACTATGCTTGTGAATGTTTTTTTGTACAAAACAGCATTGGTTCGTTTCGTTTAGTGGTGGATTTTTCGTTTTTCCGGGCTTCACAAAATGTCCTTCGATTCTCGTTTACTGTTTCCAATAAGTTTCAGTCGAATGTCCCGAAGTGCACATCATTACCGTCGTTTATTTCTTTTTTTGATCTCTGTTGCAAGCGGTGCTTTCTGCTGTCTCATGTTTGTTTACACATGGCATCTTTATCCCAAATCTTCATCGCGATTGATAAGCGGATTTTGGTCGCTGACTGTTCGCACTCTTTCAAGAAGAACGATCAATGAAACTGTGAAGAATAAAAATTGTGAAACAGACTTGCTGAAAAATGCACTGAACAAGAAAAAAGCGTTTTTATTGACGTTCAGTTTAAACAGCTCGACTTTATTTTTCGTGAAACGTTGTGATTTTTCGCATCGCCTCAGACTTTTTACGGACTTGGGTACAGTGAGCATAACGCACGTGAGACGCTTGTGCTCGACACGCAACTGCCGTTGGGCGGGACATCTGGCGCAGTGGCCCTCGGTGGGTGGACGATCACTGTTGCTCTCGCATTCCTGGTAGAGTGGTGGTCTTAAGCATACTCGTGCGATGGTGTGGGGCACCAATGTGCGCAGCCCGCAAGAGAATTTTGCGGTGGCATTTTGGCGACACCGGTTTAAGGGCTGTGCACCATTTTTGAGTACTGTGTACCATTTTGAGGGCTGTGCATATTTGCGAGGCAACCGATTCAATTAAGCAAAGCTCGCAAAGTTTGTTCTTACGGTATGGTCTTACGACAATGCATTTTTTCACTGCACCCGTTGGCCTCATTTTCAGCCGTTTCTCGAAAGTGCGCCGCAGACGGCACGAACGCCATCGAAGCTGCTGGCTGCCTGCGTGAAGCCATTGGTCTATTTTGCTGACTGGCTTCAAGTGGCGACGTTTGTTGAGAGCTCGTTGGTTGCTGGCATAGCGCACGCGTTTTTCTACTGGACGAGTGTCGATGCGCAAACAGCGGAGTTGCTGCGCGTCTATGAGACTGCTGGCGTGCTCACAAGCGTGCCCTGGTCGCCCATTGGCCACGGAGAAGCCGACGAACAATTGTTTTTCAATGGTTTGCTGTTATTCTACCATATTTTCTTTTGGTTCTGCGACTCGATGCGTAATCTGTTTCGTGCATCCATGGGGATTCAAAATTGGCAAAGTGCCTGAGTCACTGAGATACGACTGAGTCACTAACGCCACTTTGAATGAAGCTTACATCAAGCATGAAACTGATTTCCCCTTAACGGCTGCAAACCGATTCAGTTGCAGATCCAAAAAATAAAAGCATTTCTGATGACCCCTGACGTATGGTACATTGACGCAAACAGGTGGATGAAGTTTTTCGCTACATTTTGGCATGTAACCGTGGCAGCACAAAATAAATTTAAAAATTGGGCGCTTTAACACGTACAACTGCCAGTGACAGCAGAAAAAAAGTTCAGCCGTTTTTTAATAAGGAATTCGATCACCTGCAAAGTTACAAAAACGGCTCCGATGCCAAATTGCAAACTGAAATTACTGCATAACAGATCACAGCAAAACGCAGCTTGGATTGTTTTACGTTCAGGTCAGATCGAGTCGTATCAACACTGTGCGCTATCGAATAGTGGCGCTTTCAAATTTCTGGCTTTTATTGATGTTGACGAGATGATTGTCTTCACGAATCCTGACGAGTTAGTAGAAATGATTTTGTGTGAAAACAAACAAAACAAACCAAACATAACGTTTGAGAACGATAACAGACCGTCGACTTGACTTTGAAAACGGTTAACTAAAAACGTTTCAAAAACAATCGGCTTAGAAAATACTTGCAAATGCTGTTTCTTCTCAGGTCGATCTTGAACGTGCTCCGTGCGACTGAGCCACCCGTTGGTGCCGTCCACTTATTTCGCGTTCAAACTGTGGATCAGCTGAAGTATGAACTGGACGATTCACTGCACAGGTAAAGGTTTTGAACGAGATTATTGAATCTTAAGTGTTGCTCAAAATTTTCCCAAAGAAACATTTGGCAACACGCAGAGGGAAGTTTCTGATCCGTCTTGGGGACGTTTCGTTCGGCTTGCACCCTCTGCGAGCGGTGCTGCGGCAGCATGCGCTTGGCAAGTCGATCGTGGATGGGGCTGCGCTGGGCACTGCCGGTGTGCACACGAGCGCACTACGCCCGGGACACACACGGCGCAATGTGCCGCTCAGTCGCGCTGGGCACTGTGTGCGCAAGGAACTTGAATCCCGCTCGTGTACGTGAACTTGACACACGAATGTCAAAACTCTGCTACCGTGGAGTGCGGATGAACAGAACGACAAATATTTTTCCGTGAAAAAAAACTGAAAAAATCGGATTTACAAAAATTACCAAAAGCCATTTTAAGATGAATTGCTCAATCAGGACAGCAGTTTTGAGCAAAATGCGGTAGCATTTCAGCTAACTTTTTGGAATAGGGCCTTTTCCAACCTTTTTATGTCGCACGCAACAGTCAAATAAATTGTTAATTTTGCATGGTTTCCACGCTTGATTACTGGAAAGAAATCGTGCTTTTTGATAATGTCTCATCTGACAACCATGGAAAACCATACAGCAAAATAAGGTACCCTATGCGGCAGAAAAACGAAATTTGTGGGCCACAGTTTTCAAGCATTTGTTACATGTAAATTCTGTTTTTGATATCAGCCAGCTTTTGATGTGAGGAAATCGGGGATGTGGTGACAACTGAAAGCGTAGATTGTGGATGCAGCTTTTGTAAACTCAAGTTTCTTGACACCGGTGCCAGCATTGTACACCGACGTAGGACACCGGTCGCAGACAAGCAACGATACGATGAACTTCGCACGGCGCTTTCGTTAGTAATGCTTTGGATTTTTTTGGTTATGTGCAAATAAAACTTGTATTGATATTTTTACTCAAATCCACATCTTTAAGTCATCTCCTTGTTTTATGCAGTTTTCTGTTTGACGCATCGTACATGCATGCGTATATACCTTTTTACCTATCAATCTGCAGTCGAACTCTAAATTATAGGCAATCAGCTGATTGGTTTGTGATCACATGATACATGCTTTCTGTGCAGGACAGACTCCGCCTCCACAGCAATGCCTGCACAGAAAGCACGCATCACGTGATCACCAACCAATCGGCTGATTGCCTCGTTCTATTCCAGAATTTTGCGGACCGCAATAGACCATATCAACCATAATTTAGAGTTCGACTGTAACACAATTTTTTATCCATCTTTTTAGTTTTGTGATTTTTGCAAGTGTTTAGGAGTCGCCTGCAGCGTCAGTACCGCGACGCCATTGAACGAGTCGCAATACTGGCTAAACAGCAGTGGATGCTACGCCTGACGAACAGCAGCACAGCAATTCAACCTGACAGCCAGTGGGAGTCAGTCGCTGTGACACTCACAAAATGGACAGATGCCAGCTTCCGACCTCACGTCTGTCGAACCCTCCTACCGTCACGTTCACCCGAAATTCTTTTTCCCAATGTTCACTGGGTGTACGCCAATCGAACGTGGTCTGAAATTCAGTATGACACCTTGGTGTAATTGGAAATTTTGCCAATCCATTGTTTGAGGATGACCTTTTTTCACAAAACTCGACTTTTAATTCAATGATTCTTTTTACTTTCAATTTTATTCACAAAACACCTTTTGTGCACACGCACACGACTGCGGGAACCTTTGCTTTCAAACTGCCATCTGATTGTCATCTCGCGTGCATTTACACCGCCTCACTACCCACACGAACTGGTTTCGTCGAGAGCGAAAGTGACTCTAGCACCGCCGGACAAACACAAAACAAAAAGTGCGTTTTTCAATGTTTATGGTAAAAAGTCTATTATATCGTATCTATTTCATTTTTCATTCTTGCAATTTTATTATCTGCTGAGCAAAGCAAACCAGAAACTGCAGTTGAATTTTTGGAAATCACACCTTCACATGCGTTGTCACCGGTGAATGAGCACGCTTGAGCCTTGATAGTTGATATCACACATATTAGATAGACACCTTGATTCGGTTGCAAAGAGCGGCCACCATTGAGATGCGATTGTCTATCTCCTTACGTATTATTTAGTGGTTGGAATGAAAAATTTTATTAGATTTCCATCTGCGACTAGAATAATCCTTTAGTGTGTTTTGCGATGTATCTCCATATCTCTTTCGAGCTGATACAGTGTCTATCAGTCTATTGTTCTGTTTCTATGGGGCGTTTTTAAGAGGCTGCCGCGTGCGTATCCCGCTGCTGCCGGGGCTGACTGAGCCGAAGCTGTTCAAGGTGGCTGCTGTCATAGAATTCGCGGCTGTCGCTGTTTTATTGCATTTCTATGTCACAAATGGTTTAGTCGTTTTATTCCGGTCTTACCTTTCTTCACCGCGCATGCTCATGCACATTTTGTTCGCTGACAGTGTATTGTGCACTGATCTTGTCTCCTGTGACACAGCGTGTACATTTGCGCTATTGGCTACTCACTACTCGCTACTCTACGCTACTGGCGCGTCTCACCGTGCACCCACGCGCGTCGCCTTTTATTTTTCAATTGCTTTGCGCGATGTTACGCCGTCTTACGGTAGTCAGTTGTCTCAGTCTCTTCTGCGACTACATTCTGCCTTCTTTCTACGCAGTACTGTAGCATGTGAAGGGATATTATCGGTAATTTATACCTCAAAGTACAACTGCATGTTATGAGCGACAACAAATCAGAATGAAAGATTAATCCAGTAGTTAGCACATAGGATTGTATTGTTCTTTGGATTTATTTATTGAAATTTGATTGAAAACTCTGAATATCACCGATTCGCAACATGTTGTTTTTTCTAATCTTGTACTTGTATAACCACATGGAGTTGGTTTTCAGCGTTTTTCTTGCGATTCAAGTGCAGCGTTTTGCATAATTTATAGCCGGTGTTGTATTGGTGTAAACACGCACAGCATAACGCCGTATGGAGACTGCTTCACTTTGCATTTCTTATCCGTCACCATCGTGGGTGGTCGTAACGTTCTCGCTGAGCTCAACACCATCGCACATAAAAACATTGCACCATTCAGCCTAAAAACCATGTCTGGAGTAAATGAGCAAAAACGCAACAATGTAAAAGATTTCTATGTTGACGAGCACAGTGGTTGCAGAAAATGCTCTTTTTAAGTATACATATCATGCAAAGACCAACCTCTCTTCACCGCACGAACCACTGTTTTTTCAGCAATAGTGACTTCGTTGACGCTTAGCAAACGTAAAATGTTCAGAGTGGATTTGCTATTTTCTAGAGTATTTATATTTGTTTCCGTGTGAACTTTTTCGCGCTTGTACGTACGTTTTGAAGATTCCTGTGACACACACGCGCGCGCCTTGATAAACACCCTTTTTATTCAATGATAAGGAGAACGTGGCACTTGACCATCGGCGACCTAACGATGTGATGCAATCTGAAACAGTCTTGTGTTGTTTTGTCATCTTTTGTCGCACGCTGCAGTTTGCGTAAGACGATTGCCGTGTAACTCGACACACGGCTGCATTTCATTTATGAGTGAGTTTTTTCGGCGATGATTGATCAACACATGATCTCAAGTGGGCACACCAAGAAAACGTGAAAGAACGATCAATCGAAAGAAACAACGCAACGCACGGTGCGTGTGCTGCCACATACGTTCGCATGTACGCAGACGCGATGACGCGCGCTCGTGTGGCCCGTGCGTCCACCGGCGGCTGTATCAACAATCGACCGACCATGTTTACTTCTCAGGCAGCGTTGCCGTCGTGTGCACACGATCGACGAAGCAGATTGTCGTTTTGTTTGGTTTTAGTCAATTTGATCTGATGATGAGACGATGATATATGAAGTCTCAAGGTTGCCCATGACGCTGTGTGCACATTGCTCGACCACTGATTCAACAACGTGACGACGCCGCGGCGCGCGTTCTCACACACTCGCAACATGCGCTTGTCTCTGATGTTTGCTAGCAGCGTCATATTGTTGGGTGAAATTGTGCGTTGCGTTGCATTTGCGCGTTACCTTTCTCAAAGAGATGGAGAGCGTCTGTGTTACGCATAACGTTCGCTACATTCCGCAAGTTTCAAAAATGATGCCAGCGCAAAGAAGTGATGTTGTTGAGCCTACGGACTGCTCTGCATTGTGCGTTGGTCGCCATTTATGTATACATTTGAGCTGATTTTCGTTCTCGTACAGTACGAAAACAAAATGCACTTGGGTGTACAGCAATCTAATTCATATGCGCGTCTGCACAGGTTTGTTTTGAGAAGAAAGTCATCGCACACTTTCGAAAAAGTGATCCAACAAATGCGTTTGTTCATGCATGTACGGTTGCTTGCTTGAATTTCTAATGACCATTTCATTTGCGTTCTCGTGTTGTTCCCGCGTGCAGATTCAGCAGAAAGAGCACGCTTGGATCACAAATACACCAGACACAGCCTCTTGTGTGAAGATGTATTCACGGGCGGACACACCGTTCGCGACCACTTTGTTCGAACAGTGTCTTGAATGGTTGATGACTGACGGCGCAGTGTCGACTTCACTTGTTATTGTGACCATCAACTGGCTGGCATGTAACGTTGAGCGGCGGTTCTCTAAGTGCTAGTATTCTGTGAAAATGTCATTCTCAAGCTGTTTGTGAGTCGCTACTGGAGCAAAACAAAAATCAGAACCGCTCTTTGAACCGAGAAAGTCACCGTAATTTAAAAAACGGTTTCCTGATGAAAAGAAGGTAAAAGGCATTTTGTTAGTAAGCCAACATTAGAGCGACATCTGTATTTCTTTAGCGCAGAGAGTCTGCTAGACTGACAACATGATTACTTGTGTTTTTGTTTTTGCTTCAAGCACAATATGCTCTTGTAATATCTTTGCACTATCCTGTATGTACATAAGGAGCGCAACAGAGAAACAGTCTCATTGTGTGCGCGCGTCATATGCTAAGACCTGCAGCTTCTTGTTTCACTTCTCATGGGCAGCGTTCCGTCACAGCGCCTGATCTTGACCGTCCGTTAGCAGATCAGAGGCGAAAATTAGCTGCTTAATTACGCCATACAGTTTGCATTGATTTTGAGAAACAGAGAGAACTAGAGAGAGCACATGCGTCGTTGAGAGTCTCTACAACCCGCCCGCGAAGTCGTCAGCCATGCCAGCTCATAGTCCCTAGTGTGATCAGCAAGCAAACAACGCAGTCGGGTTTCTTATCTTATTCTTTGTAGACGTTTCGTTGTGATCACAGTGTCTCTTATGCTGTTGTTAGCTAATCAGTTTGCCGACTCGTTTCGTTACCTCAGAGATCGGCGGTCGACTGACACGGCTGCACTGCAAGCGCTCAGCGCGCAACGGCTCGAGTTTCGTTAAGACGCTCTGCTTTCGTGCACACCCACATTGTGCGCCATTTCTCATTTCTCTCTCTCTGTCCTTGATAGGTTTGTTCTTGTGTTCTGTCCATCTAATTCATGTAATAATAATTTCCATTAGATTTACATGAATACGACTATACTTCGTATCTGCACATAGCTTGACATTTACAAGATGCTGTGTGGTACCAGCAAAGGTGTATCACGCCTTTTTCAGTGTCTCAACTTTTTTTAAACTCCGTGTACTCTGTAACCGCAAACAGCGAGACTGTACTCCACACGACAGTCGCAGTACATGGGCGTCCATATGTCCTCATTTTTCTTCTCACTTACTATCATGACTTTTTCATTCATGCAATGGGGGTTTTCAATTGAAGTTCTGTCGAATGAAAGAAACAACGACGTGGTGATTTTTCTGAGAAAAAGCGTGCATTGTTGTCTGCTGGCTTTTACCCGTTCAGACAGACAGTTCTGTTGATCATCAGATTTGCTCACCTGTGCGCGTGGCGCAAGCAGATGGCAAACTGTTTACAAAAACAGTGCAAGGCGTGCGATGTATGATTTGAAAATGTGCTAGTGCTTCAGCCGAACACAGCGGCACGTTGTTTATTGTTTGCACAATTCTCAACGAGCTCGTCTCGCACGCCCGTCTAAGCAAATTAGACGATTGTTTTTGCCGAAAACGACCGCTATGATTCGTCTTCAGTTGAATGCTGACTGCTTCTTTTTCGTGTGTATTGTTTGTTTATCTTGCTTATTACAATCATGCATTTTGTTTATAATATGGTCATAGGAATGAGGTACTCGCATCTACCTTGAACCTTTGTACCGCAGTGCTTCATTGAGCAGCCCTCCTTATAAAATATGCTCCTAATCCGACAGCCATTTCCGTTGCGAT
Organism: Theristus sp. LFF4_11; assembly: GCA_030248135.1. Taxonomy (NCBI): domain Eukaryota; kingdom Metazoa; phylum Nematoda; class Chromadorea; order Monhysterida; family Xyalidae; genus Theristus; species Theristus sp. LFF4_11. The sequence continues at coordinate 39,138 of JASANC010002033.1, forward strand.
TGGCCATCGGCTTTTTCTATGATGAGCATGCAACGGTTAATTCACAGACTATTGCTGCTGACTGCTAGAGGCTAGCTGCAGTGGCGATCTTGTAGCGACCTTGGACTGCCTGCCTGCCTACCACCATTGCCGTGGCATATTATCTAGTTAGCAGCACAAGGTTGTGAGCAACAAGCTGTTCAAGAGGACATTATTCATAATAGTTCAACCGAGAACCGAGGATTTCATATGGACAATCATTTACGATGATGCACATAGATCTGTCCATAGTTATATAGCTTGTTATTGTCGCCGTCGTCGAATTGGGGTCGATAATTCATGTAACGGCCAAAGGTAGTAGACAACAGCTAGCGACAGGCCAGGAGTTATAGCCGCAGAAACAATGTACATACATATTGCAATATGTAAGCTAATCGCCTCCGAATTTAGTAGTAGCTGCTCTGAGCGCTAGCTAGCTGACACTGAGATGTGCGCGCAAAGGTGTACACGCACAATGCACACACACATGAACACAGTCGCATAATATTGTTATTGGTTGTGTCGCACTACTCAGGATTCACTGAGTGAATTATTAATTTTTATTTATCTAAAGTAATATTATGGACCAGAGAACGACGAACAAATGATGAGTGGTTGTTGGTGCGAGAGCGAGCACGTGCGTGCACCGTATAGGCACGAGACGTATGGATGCATTGTTCATGAGTGAATGATAATTTTATTAGATGCACAACGGAAAGCGCTCGGTCCCAAGAGAGGCGCAAGCAGCAGTGAGTGCGACTGCAGACAGCCTACCAGCCGTGTGCGCTGTACTTGCAGCCGTCAGCAACAACATTGGCGATCTCTCCGTTGACGACGAGACAGCCACCAAGGCAAAGGTATAGTTACGCCTGGATGCTTGTAGAGAAGTGCGCTGCCTAGGTAGATACGACAATGTGCATTATGGCCGTGTTGTTGCTTGGTTTGCTGCATTCGTAATGAGACGCATGCACATCCCTCAATCGAGAAGAGCAACGACTACGGTAACTCCGCAACGGTGCCTCTGCAGGCACACATACATCTTCTGCTTTCGGTCATCACAGCCAAACAAGCATGAAACGTCAGAATCAGTAGCGACCAGCGGCACAGCAATTGTCGCCAGTCATTAGTCATGTGCTGCATCTGCACTCGACTTGGCGCGTTTCTTTTGCACGCACACCATGGCCACATGAACCGTTATACGAGCTGCACATGCGTCGTCCAAGCGCTCGTGTTTCGCGCATTGATTTCGTTCACGGGCGTAGTATTTTACCCAATAAAGGGGAGATTCAAACCGTCCGCATACGTAACCATATTTCATAGATACCGGCGGCAAATGATCCGCACAACGGCAGAAGCACCTTACTGATAGCTTCTTATTATCGTATGTTTTTCAAATGTGTCTTAATAGTATTGTTTGTTTATGATGCACATCTCATCATACACTGGGACCGAAGCATCAATGACCCAATTGACGGCGCATGCCCTGATTCGTAGCACATGAACAGAGATGCCTACCAGCGATATATCTCAGCGTTATATCTTCTGCATGTGTGCACTAAAACAGCGCTGCTTTTGAACGTGCACACACGGTTTCCTCTTGGGAGTTTGCTCCTCAAGGTTTTCGACTACACAAGCAAAGCCGAGCCACAATATACATACGGCACAGTTCACAATCAAACAACTGCGCATGCATAATGGATAACAGTGAAATCGGTGATTGAACAAACAAAAAGCAGCAGTAACAATGACACACTTGATAAAACTATGTAGTCTTGAGAGCTCTCAGTTGTTATTAATCAATTCAACAATCAACACGCCCGTCGTCGGAAGTGCGCTCTTTGAGTGGTTGGCTGTGAAATTAACCCCAGAAATAACAACGATCACTCGAGACATACACACATGAAGCTTAGTACATGCATATCCGGAGTTGCTAATTCATGTGATCAACTTCAATCTCAGATCGTGTCGACACCACCACGAAGGTCGTGTTACCGCCTTTTGCTCGATTCCCAAGAGAACAGTATTGGTTTTCTCTTGATTCGGTGTTGAAAAGTGAAAAGTTAACAACGGTGACGCCTGGTGAAAGTCAAACAAGCATACCGCCAACAGCTTTAGTGTCAGTTCGCCTTTCGTTTTTTCATTGCTACAAACGACATCAATAATTATGATCAGAATTTTCCATGTTCTCTGGAAACACCTCAAACAAATGTCAATTTCACTGCGCACTCAACAATGCCGCAGTGTATGCAGATACTAAAGTGTAGGTGCAGAATGGGTCGCAATTTTATGAGCTTTTATAAAGCTTGTTTGCCGCACCATTGATACCTGCGTGAGCGTACAACATACAACGTGCATTGCATGTGGTTATGCAGCCCCAAACGGCTGCGCGATGACTCAATTATTCATGTTTATGCATTTTCAATCATAATTCAGTTTACCGCCACTGGTTGCTCGTACCAGCGTGCTAGCCAGCCAAACAGAATAATTCCAACCTCCAATCAGTTTGACGTCAGTTGCATTTTTTGCAGCAAAGTGAAGCTGATTACCACGTGTTTCGAACTAATTACAACTAAATTCAACTTTCTTATCATTGGTCTGCTACCGTTACAGTATACTGTTTGACCTTGTCAACCCATCTTGCCAACAATTCCACCGTACCTCCACGTTCACGTACAATGTATTTACTTCTATATACGACTTGTTTCGTTATTCTCTTCAATTTATCAGTAGAAAATGTCGTCGAATTACCGTTATTATACTCTGTCGCGCATTGTGCACTGCTTGTCACATCATGAAATACTCTAAAAGCCAAAGCCAGCATAAGTAATCATGCTGCAGTAACAGTGGCGGCTGCACATAAATTCAACACACAACGATATAGACATTGGTCCAGAGAAAGGCCTTCGAGTTCACTTCATATATGTGAGATTCGATTCAAATATATTTCCGGCTGCCGACAATACACTTTGCGCAATTTGATGATCATCAGCGCATGTGTACATGCACATACAATGTATGTGTGTATATTTGTCTACCTGTCCAAATCTGCTATTTAGTGCGCTTAGCGGACCGTTAAGGCCATTGCGCCTCTGCTGCTCTCTCAGACGACGACCACAAACAGAGATCACAGCGAATCGTAACTGCTCTCCCAATTTTACATTCTCAACCGAGCAGTTTCACCTTATTTACCGCATTGCCCCCACACGCACGCATTTAACAAATGACAACAGGCCTGCCTGCCGCCAGCCAGCACTGCGACTCATTTCGCTTTAATGTCGCTGTTGCATGCTTGCTCGTTACTGCGCTCGCTACATGCGCTGTGATGCACATTTCCGACTGAGAATGTTGAACGTTGCAACGAAAAGTTGAGTTGGTGACTAGCTGTTATTGAAAAATGATGTCCATGTATGTACTTCTCCTGTTAAGCCGTTCAGTACTCTTATTTTGATCAACCAACCTTAACCGCGATTATCTGCCTTCAGTCCCTACATGGGCGGGCAAACGTGCTTGACAATTCAAAGCCCACTTTAACAAACTCCAGAACTTGTTTTTATGATCAGTAAACTGCTTACTTTTCTCTTATGTGATTCGTTTTTCTCACGGAACATCCGGAAATTCCATTGCTAACCCGAAAAAGTTTTTACCAACTTTTGGGTGGTTTAGATCCGACAGTACACATCAACGGAAGACAACCTTTCTGTTTTTTCTCTCTCTCAGCATCGCACCGATTATAATTCTACATTCTGCAGTTTTTTCACTTTTTCGTGATAACAGACACAAGCTAGTGCTATTTTTATGCTTCCCATGCCGTGAGATCAGTTTCATAAGGCAGGGCAGGCTCGATAGTGGAGCGTGGCGGAGCAACGGAAGTGCGCCAGCACATGGCATTCATTTCAAAGTATACGGTAGATGCTGGAGACGTTTGGAAGACACGGGTAGTGCCGGTCACAGACGGCAGCACAAGACCAGTGTTTCGGCAGGCTTTCATGCACTGCTGTGGTCACTAATGAATCAAGCAACGTTTCCACGAAAGCGTCATTTGTGTTCATTTGATCAATTCAGAACATAAACTGCGGACATGAATACAACGGTTCTTTCAATTGTAGAACTGATTATTAACCTTATGTGTTTGTCAGAATAGCCTAGCAGTGCAACAGTAGCAGTTGTAGCACTTGACAACGATTGTGTTGATTATGATACATGTTGTATGCGTGCAGTCTGTGTGGCCGTTAGAGCAAGGCGCGTCGGAAGTGGTGTCTTTTATGATTCGTCGCCTACCTGAACTAATCGTCTTTCGCGCACGCTAAGCACATCCGCTGCCAACAAGAACACTGAATATCATCAATGAATAAGTGAATCTGGGTCACTCAAGCGGTCAGTTCGACTACCACTGCCTTTACATCTTTTTCTTCGGGTCATCACGGCTGGTGGGCACCACCGGATGTGTGTACACAACTGAGCACATGGAACGTGACTGCGGTGGCTGGCGTAAACTGGCTGCAGTCAACCCACCAACCAGCCAACACACTTTCAACGATGCTCAGCTGCGCCGTGCGATTTTCCCACGCGCATTCACTCACTTTTTCGTTGCAAACATTCGCACTACATGTACGTGTACCTATATTCTTTTTTCAATTCATAATTTAAAACGCGTTCAACTATTATGCTACTGACCGCACAGAAATCCACTGTTATTGTTTGGGTAGACAACCTGCGTTTCTCCCTCCTGTGATGACTTTTCAGTATATATTTGTCTGGAAATAAGTTCAAGTGAAAAGTTTTGTACGCAAATGGGTACACGAAGTTTTAATATTTGTTTATTGAGTGCGCAACGCAATGAATTATTATTGTTGGCGTTTTGAAACAGTGTCTACAGCAAGGTTTTGAAATGAGTAATATGCTGCTGCAAAAGTGAGAGTTTGCATGTGACAATCGTGTGATTGTGTTTCACGTGTGTGTGCAAGCGCTGATCAACAAACAAATCAACCCCATCCCCGGTGGCGACACGGCCCAGGTGCGCCGGATGCATATCCATCTACAATTCAACTTTTATTTTGCCCAACTATCATCGATTTTCCTGGCGAGCAAAACCAAAATCATTGGCGTGCTCTTCTCTTGTTTCGTTTACAAACTTTCGCCGATCAATGTCGACATTGCGGGTGTCCAATCACCGCACTAATGGCGTTTTGTGGTATCATAGTTGGAAAGAGAGCATCGATCAGTGTGCGTGTAAATGGACACGTTTGTGTCTGTCGATTTGTTCACTGTTGGTGTTGCCAGACTTGTCAAGTGCATGGCGTGCGTGTGTTTTCTCGCTGCCTCCTCTGGCAGTTTCTCTTCTCGGCGACACCTGATATCTCAGATTGTTTGTGGCAGTTTTCGTGCGCTTGAGCAGCTTGGGCAACTGCGTTTGTATTCATTGTTTAGATTTATGCAATAATCTCTCTTGTTTCCATTATTCTTTAGTGTGTAAGGCATCCATCGAGTCACCCATTTTATTAATATTAACAAGCGCTCTAGAATTTCCGTCCAGGTGTAAACAGAGCAAACGAAAATCTGTAAGTGCGTCAAGACTACAACAAGAGGCGCCTCTCCACATTGGTAAGGTGTGCGCTTAATTTTTTCCTCAGCGATCGCGCAAAAACGACATCGACGCAGCTAAAAGGCGTTTGGCCTTCTCAAATTTCATGTCCTTTTGTCCGAATACGACCACATAGTCGATTAGACAAGTCGACGCAGCGAACATGTTTTGTTTATCCGTTTTTATGATACTGTAATTTGTCGTAAGTGCACGCTGGGGTCACCTGAGGATCATGTTTTCATTATGTGGCCGGACACATCTTTTGTTGTTATCATTTTATGCACCGTTACAACCATGTCCACTGCCGCTTCGTGTGTCTTTCCTGTTTTAGCATGTGCAAAGGCGGTTCGCGCAAAGACAAAAAACCGCTGCGGTCAGGTGCAAAGAAGAGAACACGGCGCACTGAATCTCTGGGCCAATTTCCTTTCTTCATTGGCCACCAAACACCGGTCATATGCAAACGACGGTCAATTTGTTCTGCCTACAACACATGGACAATGTAGTGCACAATTAAGAACAACAACGATAATAATATCCATTCTGTGCATTCCTCGGAAGCCTCTCAATCAGTTTGTAATCCCGCGCGGACGACTCTTGTTTTGTGTCAATTGTCCTTCTCCACTTAACAACCAAATCCACCTTCTTCAGTGCTGCTTGAAAACATTCCGCCGCCGGAAAATGAGGCAAGGAGTTTACAGCGGCGGATGTGGGCGGGGCGGGCCGACTGTGCTGATTGGTCGCGCTGTCTCTGTTGCCTTTGCGACATGCGGCAGTCGTATGATGTGCTGGCTGGGCAGTGGAGTACTTGAGATATACGCATTGGACTACAATCCCATGCACACCGTTATACTCATGTGTCGTTGCGCTCAAGTTATTTATCGGCAATGATTCTACGACCACATGTTTTGTTTACTGTAGGGCTCTCACTTCACTTGTTACAGAAGCACAATTACAGCTAATCAGTTTCAGTTTATTTTGATGCGTATTTCACTGTATGTACGTACGTGGTGTCGCAACAGTGGTGTTGTTGAATTTCATTATTTATTCATTTTCAAAACTCAGTTTGCCACCAAAATCACTGGTCTCCAATGTCCGCCGTGTCTTCGACAGTTGTGCTAAACGGATTTCCCGACAACACAAAGGAGCAACAAAAACAATCGCCGGCCAATAGCAACAGCTCTGATACCAAACTCTTGTCCACCACATTCTTCAGTGCTGCCAACTTATTCTGCAGTCCACCACCGGCTGCGACGAACGAAAACGAGCACAGCCAAATTTCTCCAAACACAACGACGTCGCCGACAGACACGACGCGCTCCAGCATCAGCCCACATTTGCAAAAAGCTGTCAGTATTACTTGCATTTCGCAGAGCCATCTTTTACAACCAACAAACGGTTGTGTTCTGCAACCACTGCGGCTCATGAGTGTTTTCGTTTTTAGGTGCGTGAGCGTGAGACACAAGCGAGTGAGCTGTGTTCTGGTGTGATCACGAGCACGTGCTCTGCACTGAGCAGTCCGAACGTCGACAGCACGGCGACGACGGCGGCCTCGGCACCGTCGTTGCTACCGATGATCGGCGCGCTTGCCAGCCCGGCACTGGGCGTCGTCAGTCAAGAACAACTCCAAAACGCTTGGTTCAATCTTCAACAGCGTGCCTGGCATCAAGTACAAGCTAAAACTGTTGCATTTCTTCTGGTCTTAGCACGCCCTAATTTGTGAAACACTGACACAGACAGTGTAGTGATATATTATAAACTTTCAGATGACCGCAGCAACTGCGGGCAACCAGAGTGCACCCGTGGACAGCAGCCCACAGATTTCGCCCAGCAGCGTCGACGGCGACCAGTCGCCTGCATTGAAACGCGGCGAAACTGAGAAAAACGATGAGTTGAACAGCACGGTCGAAGAGAACCAAGATGGGCACGACCACGACGAGTCCGGCAACGATGAAGAACGGGCGGACACGGCCTCCAGTGGCACCGGTGAATCGCCGAAATCAAAGCGCAAACAGTCGCGCCCGAAACAAGTGACTGGCACAACGCACGAAACGGAACAACGCAATGACGGTGCGGCGACTTCAGTCACACACTTCGCATAGCTTTGTAGTGCTATTTGCAGTATGTAAAAAATGTGGCTGACAACACAAACAAGCCGTAATCAATTTCAGACACCACTGAGCCAAATGCGAAACGAGTGCGTAGTGAATCGCCAGTGAACGAGCACACGACACCACCTGCTACTGCTGATAACAATGGCAAGCCGAACGCTGCTCCACCGACGGATGCGCAGTCTCGCTTTCAGGTCAGTGCCACTGCACAAAGCCTTTGCTATTGATGAGTTAGCAAGCTGCAGCTACAACTCTGTTCTCTGTCTCCACAGGAGTTCTTCGCGATGCAACGGCAACTGTACATGGACTGGGTGACACAGCAGCAGCGCAAGCTGGTCGAACAACAGCAACAGCAGCAAACACAGCACCAAGCGACACCCGGCGCACAGCGCAGCGGCTCTGCAGTGCAAGAGCAGGCGTCTCCATTGCGCGTGTTCACCGACGACAGCAACAAAGACATCAAGCAGCTCGGCGAAACAATCAAAAACGAACTCGTCTCCACGCTGGCATCCACTGTCGACCGCCTGTTTGCCGATTTCCTGCGTGACTATCGAGCGCGCGCTGCTGCCGCACTGCAGGCGCAAGCGAAAGCGGCCGAGCAGACGGCTGCCGCGATGCCAGTGCCGCCGCCAATGCCGACCCTTCCAAGCAACCTGTTCAACGGAACGGTTGCACAGCGGCCGCAGCCACCGTTCTATTTGAATCCATTTTATCAGGCAGCCGGATTCACGTACCAACCATCGACGGGCGGCTCTGCCGCGGCGGCAGCAGCAGCGATCAGCAGCAACATGACAGCGGCGTCACTCCTGCAGAACTCCATTTTCCCACCGTCCACGCCAGGGGCAACACCGCAAAGTGGCTCAACGTTGGCACAGCAGTACCTTTCGTCAATGGCAGCAAGCAGTCAACAGCAGCAACAGCAACAAACGCACCACGCAACACCGCAGTCAACGTCGAAAGCCGCAAAGGAGAACAACGACGGCAGCCCGTTCAGCAGCTTGTCGCTGCTACCACGCAAGAAACGCTCCAAGGTAAATGCTTCTGCGGTGCAGTGCCAGTGAAACGAATTACAGAACACAACGCACGTTCACTTTCATTCACTTTTAACGGTAGCTCATTTGTAGCAACGTTTGCTATCGGCCAGGTCACCGACACTCGCCTGAGCAAAATGCCAGTGCGCAACGAGGCCACCTCGACGCCGCCCACACGCTCCAGTCCCCCGTTGGCGAGCTTTCTTCCAACGATGGTTGGTCATCCGATGTTCGGCCAGGCTCAGACAAACTTTGGCGACGATGCAGATGGCACGAATTCCGAACTGAAATTTGATGCCGATCCGGATGAAATGGCGTGGATGGATGGCAAAAAGTAGGTGATCAAGTGTACTGTTAGCCCACAAATGTGTCACTGATTCCTGCCAATAACAGTGAACGCATTGTGTTTCCAGCGTTACCTGCACTCTGACGCCCATGCATCTCCGCAAAGCAAAACTGATGTTTTTCTACACGCGTTACCCGAGTTCCACACTGCTGAAAACGTATTTCCCAGACATTCTTTTCAACAAAAACAACACGGCGCAATTAGTCAAGTGGTTTTCGAATTTTCGGTAAGTAGTTTTCGAATATTCCGCTAAGAATGTCTATTTTACAAGGGTTTCTTTGATTGAGATTCCAGCTTTTAGCCAGTTCGCAGATGTGTTGTGCTTTGTGCAGCAATATTTTGCGGCAGATTGGTTCTTCTTTCTGAGACAATCTTCCCATACACAATACCAGTACAATGTGTAAGCGTTGCGTTTTTAATTGGATCGCTTTAACGTGTCGCTTCGCTACAGCACGTATGACATGCGAGCGTAAATGCCCAAGACAATTGCCAACTAATCATGTAACATCTACAAGCAATCACACATACATGTGTAATCCATGCCTCACACACACCGCTAGAGAACCGTAAAAAGACAAGAAACAAACACAATGCAGAACACGGCGAAACCGCTTATCTCATATTTAATATTTGCGTTAGTCAATTCGTTTTTCACGCATCGCCGACTACATTCTAGCCTCCTTGAAGGAACATTCCATTCTCTGAAGAAAATGTCAAGCTCCTAACAATTCTGCGACGCCCCGAGGGATAACTCGTTTTCGTCTTGATTGCTGCTTTTGCTGCTCCATTTAAGAGACTGAACAAAACGAACACACATCCCCACATTTCGAAAACAACAGTCTCAAATATTTCGCAGGGCACATGACACATCTAATTGCAAACCAATTTTCGAAACGCATGCATTTTCAAGCCGCAAAAATGCGACATTCTAAATTCTTATCACCATCATTCATGCACAAACGCTAGTGGAACTTTGAAAAGTACACGAAATGGACGCTTCTTCGACGCTAACTAGTTCGTCGGTCGCAACGAGCAAAACAAACTGCGGCACAGCGAGCGTGGAATGCAGCGGCAGACAATCTTACGGTGTGCTTGTCGACGGTGTCGTGTTATCTCAGAGACCATTTGCGCTACCAAAGAAGATGAATGCCGCTGAATAACAGTGGAACAGAGCGCACGTCTGCGTACAGCAAGGGCAGCAGGCCGCAACGCCATAAAAGGTGTTTCAATTTGATTGCTTTAGCTCGCAAGATAGCTCGCACTGCACTCAAGCTACGGGCAATCCCTTTTCGACCGTAAAGTCAACGAAGATACGACGTTACCAGCAAGCCAGGCCGAGACAACAATATTTTCTAAGTGATGCCATTTTAGACTGTGTACGCATTGGATACGGAACTGTTTTGTGTACACAAAGCATAATTGAGACACTTGCTTCGGTCGCACGTGTAGTCTACAACCAGCAGTTAAATAGGAATCATGTGCTCAGATTTCAGCACAACTGTTTCTGAATTTCTGAACACGAATTGCTTGAATGAATAAAGTGTGTACAAAGCGAGCACGACTCAAACACAGCCGCTCGCTGCTCATCAGTTCAACTTGTTGGGGTTGTAAGCTAGGTTTTGACAACATTTCGGCATTTGACAACCATCTGTTTTGGAAGCTTTTTGTGTTGAATCTTGCTCATCCGTTCCTCGCAGCGCATTCATTGATTGTTATCGTTAGTTACATTTGAGATTAACAGGTGTCTACAATCATTGAACCGCAAGAAAAAAACAGCAGACACGAACAAACGCAAAGATAACCGTCTGTCGACTACCGTAGCCTGAACACCTACAGTATTTATGTAGTCTCCTTAATACAATTGATAAAGCTTCCTGACAACAAGAGTCTGCCGCAAAACAACCCTGGAGTTTCCGGTCAAAGCGTCAACGTGCTCAACACACTCAAGTGCGTGGAGATGAGTGCACAGCAAGCGATCACTTTCGGTGTGCATGTGCACTGTTACATCGCAGCACAAAGTACGATGGCCTTTATTGTGTGCACACATCATCAGTGCTGTAACACGATGACAACACACAGCAACAACCACCAACATTTGCGGCAGCAAGCTGCGTTAAAAAGCAACACAGTATGACACACACAATTGAGGTAAAATCAGCAAACGTTGAATGCATGGGCATGATAACCAGCGCATGCAATACACGCATCATTATTTTTCGGAATCTGCAGACACACTCTGCTCAGACGATAAAGTTCTGAATGTGTGCGTAGTTCACCTCGCTAAGTTAACGGCAATCATTTCGCTGATGCACTATTTACAACAAACTGCACAAACAGGCATTTGTTTCCGTTTCCCACGACACAGACGGCGCAACAACAGATCATGGTGGATTTGGGACAAGCACGCGCAGTGTACGACCGCAAATCGGCGTGGTGCCGCGCGCATGCTCATTTATCAAATCTCAGTTTTAGGCGAATGCACGCGTAAGCAATCAACTGTAACTCACCGGTGTTCTAACCAGTTTCTGACCACACAGTCAATGAACGCAGCGACAGGACTGAAAACGCACGTTTATTGTCTCGATCTTCGCAAAAACTATCACATTCCAGCTATGCTGTATCAAGCGTACGTCCCAGTGCAAAACAGAAACAGAACACATGTGAATGTGTGTGGGCTGGACCACACCGCCCATCAGAATAAGCAACTGGCTGAGCGAAATCAGCGGGCCGTTGAGTGCACAGCACATCGAATAAACTGCAGACGAACGGCATAGTCACATACAACAAAGTTAAATGATGATCGCTGATTGTTATTCATATACTTTTGCAAACTACCGGCAAAATCTATAAAAAATTTTGTTGCAAACACCAAAACTGAGCGCAAATCCACATTGACCCTTTCTTGTTTCCGTGGTACTTCTATTCAAATGAAGGTACCGCAGAATAGCTACTAATTAGGGGAACAGCGAAGAATGCTGGGGCAAAATCAAAACCGGAAATCGCTGGCACGGCGGTCACCCGCGGTCAAACGCCTCCACTGAGTGTCGTTTCAATAAAGCCAATTCCAATACAACCATCTGCTTCACGGTTTCTTGTTCTTCTCCCAGTCTTTTAGTGCAATAAATTTACATGCCCGAGAATTATTTGTTCTCAAACGTCAAACCAAAACCAAAAAAAACAAAGGCAAAAGAACGAAACGTAAACAAAACAAACAATTTTTACGGTGGGCATGATTGGATGAGTTTGACCTGTGTTCTCTTGTCTCAGTTTGTTGGGGCTGGGCTCACGTTCACATCAGCTAAAATCCAACTACACCTACTGACCTACACGTATCGTCACCCATTCTAAAACGACCACTGCAATTTCAGCGAATTCTACTACATTCAAATGGAGAAGTACGCACGGCAAGCGTTGGCCGAAGGCATACGACGCCCGGAGGAAATCAGGGTCTCGTACGAATCGGAGATTTATAAAGTGCTCAACCAGCATTACAATCGCAACAACCACATCCAGGTGGTATGTATCCGGTTGTTGTTTTTTATTTTAAAACTGTTCATCGCATCTCAACGTCTAAAACTTACTGTGCAAACTTACGTGCTTCTCAATGCCTGTTACTTTTTCAGTTCCAAGTACCGCCTGCCTTCCGTGAAGTGGTGGAAGCCACGTTGCGCGAGTTTTTCATCTCCATACAAGCTGGCAAAGACAGTGATCCTTCGTGGAAAAAGCAGATATATAAAGTGATCGCACGTCTCGACGACACCATTCCAGACTATTTCAAGAATCCGAATTTTCTCGAACAATTGGAATGAACACTGTTGGATTGTTGATGCCCTGAAACCGCAGTGCCCACACATTGCCAATGCTTTGTGATAAACAATGTATGTATTGTGAATTGTTTCCTTCTTTAGTAAGTTTCATCTATGATTGCAATATAACTTGCAGTATACACTTTTTCATTTTGTTACATAATTTTCGTCAAGTCATTTTTGATACTTTTGTCAGTTGAGTTGTCTCTTGTCAGGTTGTACAAAACAATTTTTCGGCACATCGTCATTAAAAACTGTTTCAATTCCTTGCTACCTTACAATGCATGTCTTCATATCACAATCTGTGATCTCTTTATATTGGCTAAATGTCTGCTGTGTTGGAAATGTAACTTTGTTTCATACATAAGCTTAGCGACATTACTCTTGCAACTTGAAACAACATTGAACGTCGAATAGGTGCAGTTATTCGACGGTATAGTAAAACAAAAGCTATTGGTCAAGAAATTTTGACAAAAGCAATGTTTGCTTATTCGATTTGTTGATGTTACGAACCTGGAGGAACCTTTATTGATCTCGCTTTTTTCTTGGCGTTTTCGCGCTTCAGCGTTCTATTTTTTTGTTGCTAAGAACTTGTGCACATAATGTTGGTTGGTTTTTGTTTTTAATCGTTTTGCAGTTCCTGTTGCCTTCAATAGTTGTGAATCAAGTTCATCATAACATAACACTTTTTTTTATTTTTTATGTCCATTCATTTGATCTGAATTGTTTATCATATCATTGCACGAATATATGTGTTTTGATACCCAATGCATATTATTATGATTTTAATAACAATAAAAAGTAGGTTACACTGTTGGTTTGGTTTGCTAAAGTTTGTTTTTAACTTGCAAACTAAGGTTAGTTAGTTTAAGCTTTGCAGTGATTACTTTTCCAAGTGTAAACATTCTCCTACGATTACCATCAGTTGCAACACAGTAGGAGGCAAGGAACGCCCTAGTTCTCTCGTGCCAATCATAAAGTGAGCAACAGAGACAATGTTACTGTGCCATCCAACAGTGCAAACGAATGAAACAAGCGGCAAAATGAAGGAGGCCAGCGATAATTTCCTTTTCAAATTTCCTTTACGCGCCGTCAGCGGTCGGTTTTCGTCGGCAGAAAGCGGGCGCGCCTGGGCAGCAATCTCTCAGGAGGCAGTGAGTGTTGTACACCGAAGAAAATTACATTCAACCATGACAGACACTGGCTTCGCACGGAGACGTGCCTGCACACATGTGCACTCGCACGTTCGCTGCCACACAAACACTCGAATTAGCTTGCGTTGTGCCGAGAAAATCGCCGAAATTAGACGTGTCACGGTGGCCGTGTGGCACAAGCGCCTTTTATGCTTTGCAGCTCTCAGACGGATGTGTGAGGCCTCAATTACGCTTAATGTTTTTCTGAGATGAAACTATAGAATTTTCTCAATTCGATTTCCGTTTATATATTATGTGCAGTCACTCACGACAACGGGATTACGGTGTTTTCGTTTGTTGTCTGTGGCTTGTTGCAAAACCGATAGTTTGCGAGAATATCAAGTGAACTTAGAAGAAATAATTGCAAACGAATATTTTTGAGTGTAAAATACTAACCAACGAGCCACAAAATACCGCGGGATGTGCGCTGCAATTGTTGACAAAGCAGTACATTTTAGGAGATTAGGCGACTTATTATTGAAAGGTTGTTTTGTTTTGTTTAGAGAATATGGGTTAGTTCAATACCAATAAATGAAAAAACATTCAGATTATCTATGCTGCATAGAATCGCTTGATAACTGCTGTGGTGACGATATCTCTTTCAATCCAATTCATTTTCAGCAGCTTTAAAAGTCTTGGTTTGTTGAAAACTCCGTAGCTTGGATCTATCAAGCGCTATGCCCAATATAGCAAATGCTAAACCAAGCCCCAAACTTCAACTTTAACCAACCACCACAAAAACTACCTAGACCTTCTCTAAACAGCAACCTAAGGTTGGCAGAAACAGGTTTTTTCAAATCCTGGGAATAAAACAGTTTGTCCCTGGTTCTTCGTAAACCGAAAAAAAACCAAAAAAACTGGTATGAAAACTGTAGCGCTTGAATTAGACGGAACAATTAGACAGTCGGTTTGAAAAACAAAGTTTATTATTAAACTGGAAAATACTTTTTTTAAATTTGGAACTGTGTTAATTCAAGATACCCAGTCTTTCTGGTGGCTTGATGGGTACGGTTGCCGAGTCGCTGAAGGGTTGACGGGGTGCCCATAGGGGGTGGTGTCGGTTTTTTTCGGGGAGGGTGTCACGGACACCACCACCCCCACCTTACGAGGCTAAACCTTCAGCTGTGGGGTACAACCTTCAACCCACCGGTCTCAGATGATTTAAGATGGCGGTTTGTGGAGGAGGGCACTGCAGGTATGGACTTTATATAATGCAAATGAACAACATTTCAAATAAATTGGCTGCGCCTTGTACATAGTTTTGTTTTTCATCAACAGTTACTGACATTTCAAAAAGAGCAAGCTCAAGCAATCAGACAAATACGAAAAAAGTTTACTCTCTGGACACACCAAAACATGACTGGTTCCGGTCTCGCACATTTCCAAGTTCGCAGACAGGCAACATTTTGATTGACAGAAGAAATCAAAGTGGAATCGAATCAGTAGATGTGTCACAACACTGACGGAAGAGCGTGTAAGAGTCAGGAGGCAGCGAGAGCGACGGTCACTTCCGGGAAGACGCCGCCTGTGGGCAGCAGCTCTTGCGGCGTCGCAGCCTCCCCTGCCGGCGTGTACTGCACGACCATTTTGTCCTCCTTTGCTGGGCCTGCCAAGCGCTGTATCTCGATTGTGATCGACTGTTGTGGCTCGATGAACGCGTAGACAGGCTGGATGCGGTACAGATCGTTGTCAGAGCATTTCACTTTGATTGCCAGTTTCTGGTCGGTGTTGTTGATGCACTGGTGCACACTGTTGCCGCCAGCTGCCACCAGCGACGCCACTGGCGGATCGATCGCCACTTCGGCCATGATGATGACTACTGATTGGTGAGCGTTGTAGGGCACCGAGAATTAGTGATCATGAAACCAAACACAAATACGCACAAAAAGGCATTCTTGATCAGTTCATATAGGCCCACGAGCAATGGCGTTGACTGCAAGTGAAGCTCAAATTTGGTTACTGTCATTATGGTCATTCATTTAGCTTGTGCAGCTCTACAATTGTATCTCGTTCATCGGATTGGTTCAGTTCAGTTCAGTTTTATTTATTTAGTTTCGTTAAGTCGCGCTTATTTCCATTGAATTTTATTAAACTGTTTGGTTTTCAGGTCCACTTTTATTCCCACATTGTCTCCAGTAATAGTGAAGACACCAAATCTAACAAACTAAAATTGTTTTGATAAATACAAGGTAAACAATCGTGTGTGAACATGTGATGTTGGGCTAAGACAGTGAAAATAACCAATCACATTATATACAATTCCAAGAATGACATAATAGTAATAACTTAAAAATTACTAACAGAACACATGAAAGTTTGAATTATGTATAAATTGAAAATATTGAAAGTTGTACAGGGGAGAGAGAACAAAATAAAGTTTAAGAGATTATTGACAAACGATCGAACCAGGTGTTCAATGCAGAGAGCTGTTTGTTCCACATAAAAAAACATAAAATTAATCAAAATGAGAGAAAAATCGTATTTTTACATTTTCTTCAACGTAGTGTCACACAAACAACGAATTAAAAAAACCAGCCGTGCAAAACAGTGGCACCTTTGTTCAATCAGCCGTTAAAGAATAAAACAGAACCCGGTCGCGAGCAACATGGATACATAAGCAACCATCAACATCACTGATGTTTGTCAAACTAACAAATGTTTCAACAAAAAGTAACACAACAACCAAACAACACCGCTGACAAACAAAATAACAAGTCAGTCCCAAAACGAAGTCAGTCGGATATTGTGATGTTATATAACGCTCTGATAAGCACGTTTTGTACAATTTATTTTTAAATAAAAACCAAGGAAATTATTGAAATACCGATCACATTTCAATCAAGAAAATACAGTGAAATACATAGGTAAGTTGAGTGCAACATCCAAATAAAGCTTGCCAATACTGACTGGACTGACAGATAATTGTAAAAACGTATAATACAGTTAGAGCAGCAAACATAATTAGTTTTTTTCACATTTTTCACATTATTTTTTTATCAACAAACGTGTTGGATGTGTTGTGCGTTCCAACAATAATAACGCACGCAATAACAACAATGTACACAACTAATTACAAGCGCAAAGAGCATCTCTCCGTGTGGTCGCCAGGGTGCGTGTCCGTTCGAGTGTCCCTGTCACCCATACAGAACGCGCAGCGCGATGCCAATTTCCGAGTCCTCGAGCGCCACGTGGTTCAGCTTCCTCGGGGCACCGCCAGAGCCGGACGAACTCGAGCTCTTTGAGCTGAGCCGTTGTCGTTTGCGATTGGCGTTGCCGGCTCGATTCGCCCGTGCGCCCGGCTGCTGGGGGGCGCACAGTGCTGGCGTGCTCGGGCGCTGCTCCGGCGTCGCCCGTTCTGGACAGCGATTCTCCTGGTCGACAGCGCTGTCCATCAACTGAGAGAGCCGCTCGCGACAGGCGATCAGATCGTCCAGCGCAATCTGCAGTAGCACGAAAACATTGAAACCGAGCGGCACGTCCGGTGTTGGCAGACAAAACGAGACTCTGCGGCGGCACTCACGTGGCAGACGGTCTGCAGCCGAGACACAACGCTCAGCCAGTGCAGTGGAATGTGACGCTCACACAGCAGTGAAAGAATAGACAGCGAAATCACGGCTGGCTGGTAAGTGTAGACGAGCTGAAATGGAGTCGGATTTTTTCAAAGATCGAAGTTTTTTCCAAAATAAAGTTCTCCCGAAAAATTTTTGTGAGTTTCATTCACCTGATGATTGCTGAGTGCAATTTGAAGTGCCTGGCGCAAGTCTGAGTTGACGAACGGCAGCAGCAAGGACTGGCAGTCACTGATGGTCAACATCTGAGCAAACATGTGCATATTGCTGAGATGGTATTTCATTTCTGGAAAACACGTTGTTCATAATAACTTGCATATTTTCAAATTCGAATTTTCGTTTGTTTGTTGTTTTTTAATGTTTTTACTGCATATGTGCTGCTTTGGTGCTTGTGTTGTGGTTTCATGATCAACAACTTTATTCAAATAAACACGAGAGGCACCAGCGACAAACGCAATGCCTGCACAGACACACAGACACAGACACAGAGCCACGGAGACACAATGGTCAGATCACACAGATCGTTGCTCAGTGGACGAATCGTATCTTCACGTCGAACGTGTCCGTGCGCGTGTAGTCTGCCACGAACGCGTGCAGCCACGGGCGCGGCGGCTGCGGGCCCAGAGCGTCCGCCGCCAACGGGCGTCCCTCCGGTGGCGCGTCGCGGTTCGCAGCACCACGCCCGCCGAAACTTTGCACGTCGGTCTCCGGACGAAACTCGGTCCAGTACTGCACACGCGCGGGGTACTCGGAGATGCGCCGGCAGTTGTGGCGCACGATGCCCGTGTCCACGTGCGAGTCGACCGCAATCAACTGCTCCTCGCCGCCGTCGACGCTCGGCACGAAGCAGCCTGTGTGCGCAGTGCGCTGCCAGTTATTCCAATCTCGACTGTTTTTTCATTCCAATTTCAAGAGAACAACTACGATCGTACTCGTACCGATCACCCAGATGCCGTTTCGCAGGCAGACCCACTGGAACACACCGACCGGCTCACGACGAAACGTGTCCTCCAAATGATACACGTTACCGTCGACTTCACATCGCGCCTCTGTTGGCAAGCAATTTCAAGATTCGGCTATTTTACTTCAAACTAGAAAATTGTCGCAAAAGATTGCAGTGGTTCGCAGCACACCTTGTTCATAGCGCAGTTTATTATTGGCTGATTCGCATTTATACCAAAAACCGTCGATTGTCTCGGTTTGCCCGACCAGGATCAGCCGACCGTTGGCACGCTCCGACGATACGCAACCTACATTCGAATGTCATTTCATAAACAAATAATAACTACGTAGAAGAGCCGAAAGATTATTGCGCTGGATTGTTCACTGCCTGTGTTGATTGTGGACACAAACGGACAGAAAAGAAAAACAGCGCCGAAATCAATACACATAAATGCTGCTTGACCACTGTCAAATGGCTCAGTTTCGTTTTTTGTTCAGTGAAACAGACAGACCAACGAAAACAGTTTGCGATTGTCGACACTCGTAACTCCAAGTCGCGTCATCCACCCAGTTGTCGCCGTCGCGTCGGCACCCACCATACCAGTCCAAGCAGTCGCAATCTACTCACAAGCAATACTAACAATAAAAACGCTCATGAGTTACTGTACGTTGTGTTGGATACCTTTGCCGCGCTCAGTGGCAGCCTCAACGATCGACGCTCCCATCGTGGCAAGAACCAGAAAACCAACAGAGGCCATCACACGGTCGCAATAATTCAGATTGCAAGTGGAATTACGTAGAATAAGCAAACAGCGAAGAGACGACAGGAGCAGCACAGTAAAAAACGCGACGACAGACAAACTCATCCAACAGCATCGTTGAAAAAACCGGTTGCGTGGAAAAGCGCAACAGGGAAGGAAGACGCAAAAATGTAGATCGATAACAAGACGCATCGTGAAAACAATGACCATGAAAAAATTCATCAGACAAAACAGCAAAGTTTCTGTTGATTGTGTGAGCAGATAAAATTACACAAATCGTAAGTTACAAATGTGCGTAAATTGCTTTTGTTGAAGTTTGAGTGAATGTGCGTGCGCTCGTCATGTGGTCTGTTTGATTTGAGAACTTGATTTCAATTTCGTGTAAGAAAATCTTGTCAAAAAGCAAAAAAATCCCCTAAAAAAGTTTCTCTCAAAACGCAGTGGCACCAACCAGATGCAGGAATCGCTGTACAGTGGGTAGCGCAAGGTCCCAGTTGAGCTTTGCGAGCACAGCGCGCTCCATGCGGTGCAGCTCGGTGCAGCTGTAGACGGCGTGCATGCTGCGCAGCAGCTGGGGCACCGCCGGCACGGAGTCCAGCTCCTCGCAGACCTTGACGGCCAGGAACAGGCACGCGACGCCCATGCACTCCATGTATCTGCAGCAACAAGCGGGCAGAATGGTGAAACACAACACACGCTTTCAAGGCAGCACTTGTGTGTTTGCAGATAGGGTGTACATCTGACAAAAAAGAGCGTACACGTAGATTATACAGTTTGAGCGGACGCAACGTTTTAGCGTCCAGTGGGCAAACGGCACTCACTTTGGAGGCACCGTGGATCTGGCGAGCACTGTGTCGAGTGCGGCGACGGCGAGACTGAGCGAGTCGATGGCGTAGTGCATGCGACCTGCCACTGCACACAGCCACTGGACGGTCGCGTCACGTGCGCGCCACGACACCGCTGATGACCCCTGGAAAATTATAATTTTGATTTTCACTTGCTTATCTACATTTTCCAAGGTCGTTTCAATGATTTCAAACAGCGTTTTTACTTTCAAATTGTGTTAGATCCACGTTGCACAGAATAATTCTGTCATTTTGCCTCGTTCAGTATTTTTCAACCTGTTTCCTTCTGTCATGTGAAGGAAAAACTGGTTCAGGGTGTGTGCACGCATTCTTTGATGTCTCTCTGCTTTCCTTCCACCCATATTGCATCAGACAGAAATGAATCATATCACACTGCATTTTGCACAAATTTTGTGGAAGCACAGGAAACAGTTGTGTCACGTTTGTTTGGACAAGTGCCATGTGTGTCGTGCCACCAGCTACTCCATCACGCATCGCCTGATGTGGACAATTTTAAAAATATATTGAAATAAATAGCTTTCTAGAAAAAAAAACAATCAAAACGACTACATGATGGTTCTATAAACAATCATAAAATTTGAAATAGATAACCCCTTATTGCTTGTCGTTGTGCAGCGATTGTTTGTTTCTGCGATAATCAGCAGTTCTAAAATCAACGAAAACTATTCAGGGAAAACCGATTTGAAAATCGGACAAAAACTTCTTTGCCCTAGGTTCAAAGCCTAGTACTCATCGCTATTCTTTCATTCGTGGACTAGAGATTTTATTAACAAAACACAGTTGAATACAAGATTGAAAACCTAAAAGTATAATCAAAACAAAGCGTTCTAAGCAGCGCCACCCCAATATTCATAATCGAATGTTGATAAGTAAACTGTTATGCAAGGACGCCAAGCTGCGTCCGTTGCTGTTACGCAAATCAAATACAGCTTTAAAGTGCATGTGGCCGGCCAGCGAGAGAGCATCAAGCTACAGACATCACTTAGCAATGCAACGTACAGGCATTGACTTTTCTAGTTGTTTGGCCTGGTCTGCGTTTTTGTTGTTGTTGAAATTAGAGACTAGACATCACGCTGAAAAGGGTGTCCGGCCAGGTGTCCGGTGAATTGCCCGCCTGGCTGGCTCCACGTGGCTTCCGAAAATAAAATGGCAACACGACACGGCACTAGGCATTTTGGGTCACTTTTATTTCCAGGACACGGACACCAAGCGGGACACCTTGGCGCCCACGGCAATCGACACAGGACATCGGCGCCTGCTCGCAGTTCGGACACCTTTTTAGCGTAATGTAACGCCCTGAAACACTTTTGAACAGGCCACTTTCGCATGCATGTCTGCCAGTCAGTGTGTTTCAAACTGTGCAACCTTCCGAGCCTCTACTGACACCCAACATTATCAGAAGCTGACTTCAACAAGCCAGAAACTGCAACCACACTTACATCAGAATATATGTGCAGCTGTTCAAACCAGCTGTGTTGCTGCGCAAGCAGTGACTCAAGGAGGGGTGCCCATGATGGGCAATCGGTTGCGCTCAGTTGAGTCTTTGCGTCTGCTGCCTTTGTCGAAGTCACCGTGGACGTGCCAAACAGCATTGCTTCTGTCAACTGGCCGTTCTTGTCGAAGTAGGGGAGGCGAGTGCCTGGAAACGAAAATAAAAACAGGTTTTTTTAAAACTTCAACATAAAAACAAATTGCGAGTGTGATAGGCCGAATTGGTTCTTCGTGCTGTTCCGTTCGTTCTTTGTCCCTTGCACACACGATTGGGAAAATCCAACATTCTTGAAAAACACAACTCCTGGTCTGCAACTGGTTTCGCCTTGGTTGAGATGACACGGCGTGTCTTATTTCTTTGGCCATGCACAGGGTGTTTGTTTAAACTTGTCACTTTCATGCAGAACAGAGAGCTCACGAAAAAAAAATTACGATATTTGAGTTGCTTAGCCACAAATGGGGTGTTTGTTTGATTTCAGCCAAATCCGGTACTTTCGTTCTTTTTACTGAAATTCATTTATTTAAAGTTTGACGTGCGCTCTGTATTCTGCGAAAAATTACAGGTTTACACAAATATACTATACTGTAGAAACACTGCACAAACTGACTAAGACTAGAAAAACTTAATTACTTCAAAAAGAATTAGTAATTGATATTTTACTCTGAAATCGAACAAAGGCAGCAGTTCAAAGTATGTTTAAACGTGACGAGTACTGAGCGGCCCACCGCGTGGTAATAGGATACATTTATATTCAACAGAAGTATAAAAAATCGAAAATAAACAATTCATTAAAGTCGATTTAACTCCAGGACATTCGTGTGTACCTGACTTAAGAGACAAAGAAAGATTTTAGGTGCGTGAAAAACTTTAGATGATCAATAACGGCGAGATTCAAACATGACACGTTATAGTGATTGAACGGTAACTCTGTAAAAATTTCCTTAATCATATATGATCTTTTATTTTGGTGCCGCAACTCATTGCGCGCATAGATAGGTAAACAGTTTCATGGGTGACGCGGGAATTCAAAATTGGTAAAGTGATCCGAGTCCCCTACATAGGGCCGCGTCACTTAGGCGACTTTGAATGGCCATATAAAGATTGAAACTAGTTTTCTTTTCACGTCTACA
>JASANC010002036.1:0-33755 GCA_030248135.1 Theristus sp. LFF4_11
TGGGCGGGAATAAGATTTGTATCGGTTCTCTGTAGGGTAGCATCTTTTATCATTGTTGGCCACGTTACACTGGAACAATTAGAACTCGTGGTCGTTAAGTCACATGACCTCACACGGTGACAATCTGGTTGGACTGCTATTTCTTCATTTCATTAGCATCAAGAATGTCTGATTGGTTTGGTGGTGAATCATTTTTTATCTTTATATTTTTGGACGCAAACAGAAAACATTGCAGAATGCTGCGAACTTTTGAACTTTTGGTTTCTGCGCAAGCTACACGGAGCCGTAGTTTGTTCCATTATTCCACAGTCGTTGTAAACAAATCGATGTGAATTCTGATTTACCGCACTGAACACCAGACAATTTGTGGCCTTACGTTATTTCTGTTTTTTGTTCAGAAGCTTCCCAGAACTTTTTGAGTAGGAGCAAAAAAATAAAATAAAATTTTGAGAGCATGCATTTTTTATTCCCCGGTCAACAAAACCGGATCTACAATGATGTTTGACTTCCGTCATGACACGCACCCACACACACACGCACACACGCCGTGTCACTTTGTGATCCGTTTGTCCGTCTAACAGTTCTTTTTCGTAAACAGAATTCTTCAAGTTCGCAAATACATCATCATCATAATACATCAGTAATAGGTCTGCGCCTATTGCTGAAGTCATGCATCATAAGAGAGATCCGGGTCTGACAAACGCCAAACAAACGTGCCGCTCCCATGACTGTACAAGTATAATTCTGAAATTATTACGGGCATTTTTTCCAGCGTACAAACAAAACACACTCAAACATAGGCACAGCTGCACAAAAGTAAACCAAACGCAGTGGAAAGGCGTCACCAACAATCGTACCTTCTTTTAGGCGATTTCCTGCCACTATTTTCCGGCATTGTATTTATTTACATGAATGCCTAACATTATGCACCCTGTCAATTTGTAGTTCAGTCGAGTTCCATCCACATTTCACCAGTTGGTGCTGTTGATGACGTTGCTCTTGCGCAATAATCTGTGCTTCGACATTTGATGATCCTCTTGTTTCTGGTGCCTGTCACCAATTAACGGATTACTGAACACGTCATTGTTTTCGGTTGTGTGTCGGCATTCCGGGAATGTTTGCTGACGTCAGGAATGTAGCTGGTTTTCTGGATCAATTTTTTGTACCCATTTTAGAATTGTAACAATGTGTTTGGGGTCCTGTACTCGTTTCGGATGCTTTTTTATTGTGCAGGGTCAGTGGCATCCTGCACTTGTTGCATGTTTGTTGCTTTGGTGAACTGGGGGCAAACAAATTGAGAGCTGAAACAAGCAGAAGCACAAACACACAGGCACAGCTGTTTCTGACGGGGCTGCACAGCGCTTCAAATGTGTTCTCAATGTTTCAGTTCTCTGCGATCACTTGCGCGTCTGTTGTTGTCCGTTTTTTGCCTGTTCATCTGATTCCACTGTTTTTCTTTCTCTCTCTGTAGTCACACCGCCCATTACAGCAAAAGAACATATAATTTGTTATTTGGGATAGTTTGTTGGTGGTCGTAAAACTGTCAAACTTTCAATAATCAGCGGGTCACCACCGGATTACTTGGCCCCCTTGGTTGACCTATGGCGCTTGTGTTTCGATTCTGATTTTCTCAACCGGTGTGTGCATTTTCCATATCCGTTCTGACAACCGCTTAATTCAAGATTTTATTATTTCTTTTTTGATTCAAAAATTAGAACTTTAGCAAACCAGTGTCATTGGAAACCGAACCTCCGATCTGTAGAACAAACAGTATTTGTGTAATTCAATTATAAATCCAGCGTTTATTTTTGCAAGATGACACCGCAAGTGTACACGTGTGGGCGCGTGTTCACCGCTGGGAGTCCACGGACTAAAATGCTTGTTGCTTGTGTCTTTGGCTTTTCTCTCCGATAGTAATGAATTACAACCATGTGGTTGGCTGTTATTCTAGACGATGGACGCTCATTCTGAAAATGTTGCACCAAGAATATCTACACCACGATCATATATATCGTTAGGCATATAAATACCATCATAGTGTTCCCGTTCCGTCTGAAAACAGATAAATCACGCACTTTCTGCCTGATTTCGCACATGTGCGCGTCGACGAACGACAAGGAAACACCCAGATCAGATTACCCGTCGCCTCGGCACTCGCGATCTGCTGTGGGGTGACGCTTTTTTTCAAAATTTATCTGTTGTCTTTACTATTGGCGTACAAATCACCATCCACAGTACGAGCGAACACCAACACCAACACCACTAACCTCATTTTAAGCGCGCCGTTCAAACTAAAAGCTGATAGATCACCGTTGTTTTCTGACAGTTTCTCGGTGGTGGTGGGAAAATGATTTGCTAACGGCGCGCTTTCTGAGACGGTGCTGCTGCGGTTTTGTTTCGTAAAAACACCTGTGCCTGTGCCTGTGCCTGTGCCTGTGCCTCGGTCGGCTGGCTGGCAACAGGCTGAACAGCGATTGATCTTTTTGTGCCCCGGTTGTTCTTTTGCCGTCAGGAAGCACGCATAAAAGCAGAGGATGTCTGTTTTTTTTGCAACAAACAACAACAGAAACCAAGCTTAAGCAAGATCTGAATCGCTCAACTGTTTTGACAGAGGCGGCTTGAAACGAGAGTTTGTGGTCTGTTTTCATCTTGGCGAACACCTATGTATATTTTTTGAAATTGTTTGAGCATTTTCAAAAATTGTTTCACTTTTTTCCCACAACGCGCAATCTTTCTCTTCCGCTTACAGTCCGGCGCTACTGTGGGAACGCTGGTCACAGAATTTTGTTTCTGTTGTTGTTCGCTTCATTTTCAGACCCCACCCCCATACAGACACCCTGAACCTGAGCCTTCAATTGAACCATATTTCCTCAAAAAGCGCACGTGCCGCGCAGTTTTTCTGCAAAACCATAATAAATTGTATGATTTTTGAAAGCGATTATTTCTGAAACGATTGTGCAAAGTAGATAACGAAGGCGAAGCAGCGAAAGGTGCATAATAGGCCACAATTTGAAGCAAAATAGACGAACAAATGTGTCGGCGCATGTCGCTATGAAATACGACTAAAGTGTGCGCTTTGCAACAGTTGTGTTTGCCTCATTCTCTGTGGTTATTGCACTTTACATCTTGAAATCTTGAACATTCAAGGGCTGCTGTCTTGGTAGTTTGCACCCTGCCAGTCGCTCTTTATCGGTTACATTTTGAATTGATGTGTTTCTTTAATGATACCTCTCATCAAAAAGGCACCATACCAGTTTTAAACAAGATTCAGCTCGCTGCTAGGTCTTTTTCAGATTTTTTTGATTGCGTTGTTTGCAGTGTTCGATTGTTCGGCAGTGGTTGCCTCGGAATTTTTGTGTTTCACTGAAGTGTTTGAGTCGTTTGTGGCATTCCGAGCGGTCAGTGTGGCGTGCGCCGCATGCAACAGCGACCGGTGTGCACATTATCATGATTCTCGAGTTGATTGGTTATGTTTGTTTGTCGCCGGAGGCATATCACTTTACAATTTGGTGGCACACGACTATCGAAGACCACCACCGATTTTGTGTTGTTATTCCAGTTGATTGGCTGTGATATGTTGATTTTACGGGAATGCTTTTTATGACTGCCTTTGTGTTCGGTCTGACAAGCGCGGTTGATCGTCTTTGAACAAGAGGACCACCGAGTTTGTCGTTTGCTATTTATATGTACAATTTATCTCAGCATCGACTGTACGTACTACCCTTGTAATTCTATGTGCTGTCGAATTTTAATGAAAAAATCATGTTTGTTGCTCTTTAGTTTTTGAATACAGTAACAAGTGTGTGTTTCTCTGGTTCATTTGCGTGTCCGCATCCTTTCCTTTCAAACCTTGTTTCGTTTTTTCGTTAGGTTTCTGTTTCCTTCCGTTTGTGTGTTTGCTGAATTCATTATCGAACATCCGAGTTGTTCGTACACTTGGTTTTTTAATGTAAAACAGCACAAAAAACGTTCTTTTTCTCCGGTAAACCGAACCATTAAGATTTATCACTTATACTTTTCGCTGTACTTTGAAAAAGTTATGCGTCGTATGAACGAAAGCATTTCACGGTTTATGTTGGCGGAAGCCGCGAAAGAAGCCTCCTTTTCAAACAGACCATCCGACTTTTCAGATTTTTCAACGCCGATAACACGTGCACTTGCACGTTCGTTTTTGTTGACCGTTTTTTCGTTCTTTCAAAGCGCTTACCGATACATCTTCCAATAAAGATAGTGGGTGTTGTTTCGCGGGGCGGAAGCTGAAATATGCCGAGCATTTTGCTGTTAAAGTGTAACAGGCGCCATTCGCGCATCCGGACGACACTTTTTGCCGTTGAACAGCGAACACTATGAGCACGAACGAATGTGCACCTTGCGATGTTTTCGCGGCCAGTGCAGTATAAAAGTGTCGTACGCCCTGCTCCGGTGTAACGTGTCGTAAAAAACGTGCGTCTGGGTGTTTTTGCTGTTTTCATGCTCAGCTCATGTTCGGCGGCCATTCTCGAACGCTTTACGCATTTTTTTTGTTTCTTTGGCATACAATATACTTTCGTAGCGTAACGACAAGTGACATCTACGTACATGTATGTATGCATTCACTAGTTCCTGTGTTGCGCCTGTGTAAAGTGCGCAGCTTTTTGTTTGAGCGGAAACGATTTCATCATTTTCATTGCGCGCGTTCCGCAAGAAACTTGTTCATTGAGCAACGTGTATCATTGGTACATTGTACATTGTATAGAGAGACAGCACGCACACACACACCTTCGATAATTCGATTCCTTGCGCAAATGCGTTTGGTTTTCGTGCGTAGAATTTTATGTGAAAATTGTAGTTTTTCAAGTTTTTTCTACGTTATCTGTGTCATGGGCAGCGCAGGAAGCGGACAGAGTTTTTCAGTTACCGGTATTTTACTGTGCGCAACATGACCACAGTTTTGTTGAACTTCCGCTACACCGGTATGACAGGAACAAGACAGCGCTTGCTGTGAAACACCAAAATGAGTAGCCTGGGCATACGGTAACTACGCTATGAATGAGAGTGGTGCTACATGTAAAAAAATATTCAAAATTTTACAAAGTTTCAGTTTCAAAGTCAAATGTAATCAACCGCAGAAGCGCAGAGACAGTTGAAGGTATGTGGTGTTTGTGAAGATATGTCAAAGGGTCATTTGTGTGGTTTGGCTGTTGGACTCACTGCAAACTCAACGGTTTTTACTGCCTCCAACCTCCAACCGCAAGAGTTCTTTTTCGACATCTTTGTATACATCTTCATCTTTATGTATAAAACGTTGCCCTGCAACCGCATGTATACCACACGGACATATTTCACTTGTTTTAGCATGTCGCAAGCAGACACTTTACTACTTGACGTTGCCATCATAAAGCCAGTGCTCGTCTTTCAGGTGACTTACACACTGCAGCAGCTGCAGCAATACTTTACGGCGCGCCAAAGAGTGACTTCCGCAGGAAGTTGTTGTTGATGTCGTGCGTCTTTTTGGTACAAGCGTTTTTGTGTGCGCACGCGCGCCTGTCAAGTCAAGTGCCGAATGCGCTAATGCAGCCTAATACTGAACTTTCGACAAAATCTGCCGCTTCTTCTGTTATTATGTTTGAAAGTTTCAACGTCTGCTCAAACGTTGAATGTCTTTGAAACACTTGTTGCTTACATGAACAACGCTGTGCGGTAGCAAAACAAGTTAGCCGACACATGTGGTTTCGAGCCGCGTTTACACCAATTTTCTTTGCTCTCCTGTCCATCAACTGTTGTTGTCAGTAAAAACAGTCAGAAAATATACCGCAATTTTCATTGTTCACCGAAGTCAACTTATCAATTCCGTGGGCTTGCGAGACATTTTTTCTGATTTCACACTCAGCTTCTTAACACATACCGTAATGCCTCCAATTTTCTGTTGAGAGGCTAATGGCGGAGCTTTTTTACTCAACCACCAAAGTGTAGAACACAAACAACAAACAAATTACAATGGGTGGCAATCTTGTTGGGGGTGTATTATTTTCTTATTTTTGTCACTTGTACTTATTTTTTTTAGCTACGCAACCAACACAACCGGTTTTATACTTGATTTTTGCATCTCTGACCTTCCTAGACGGGATTTGGTTTTACAAGTTGTTCGGCAACGGTATAAAGGCGCATTCATGAATCAGTAGTTAGTGACGCATAGCTGTGTTAAAAGTTAAAACATAGCTACTCGGTCATTAAATTAAATATTGCTTCATGAATGCCCCTTATAATTGCATTCCTCTAACCCCACTTGGAGTTTTTCACTTGCGTTGATTTGAGTGCGCTGCGGTTGAACTTGAACTTTTTGGTGTTTGACCGTTAGCCTAATTTTGTGCATTGTTTTTGCGTTTCGCACATTCACATAAGAAAACAAGAACTGAGATTTGTTTCACAACGAACAAGACTCTTGTTTCCCACACAAGAAAAAAGTTGAAGCTGTATGTTTTAAACTGACTGTCAAGCTTGCATGGATGTCATTCCGATTCCCGGCCGGACCCGGTCGGGAATCCCCAGTGTCAAGATTGGAAGACATGGTATGTACGTTATGTGAGATGTGAACGCTCATGTCATTCGTTTCAAGTCCGAAACCGTAAAACTACATAGCTAAGTCGAATCCAGATCCGACCAACACCCCAATGTTTATTTCAATTTGAAATGAAAAAAAAGTAAAAGTTAAACTACTTTTTACATATTGGTGTGTTTTCCTAAGCTTAATCTTAATCCTAAGCGAAGGCTTTTAACCAAGTGAAAGTGCCTAGATTGTCCGCTTTGATTGAATTTGTTGAAGAGATGAAACAGTGGGTGATTGGGGGGATTAGGGATCAACTCCAGCTGCGGTTCAGCTTTGTTGGTTGGAAGGAACCGGATCGGATTTCAAACGTTTTTGGTTGCAGCGCTCTTCAATTCAAAAGAAGAAGTTGTTTGTGGTGACTTGTGTGGCTGCTGGCTGGCTGAGAGTGTAGAGAGAAGATACAAGGAAATCGTAATTTTTTCATGCAAAAAACGTTTTTTTGCGAAGACGACACAAACAAAAAATTGGCGCCTTTTTTCGAGCCAACGTGACGTTGCGTCAGTGAGTCACTTTTATTCTGCAGTGCATGAGCGAGATCAGCGGACAACACCGAACCACAGTGAAAACAACAACAGTCGCCGTCGCATCGGCCCGGCCAGCGCCAGCTTGGCCTAGTTGGAGCTTGGCATGTTTGTAATTTTGTTTCTGCTAAAACGCAATGCGGGAAACGTATTTAGTCACCAGCTCATCGCTACTTCAAAAACAAAAAAAGGTGCTTCGGTTTCGGTGCGTTGTCGATCGGTCTGCCGGGTTTCAAGTTTTCTTGTAACCCAGTTCAGCATGGCACAAACAAATACAAAAACCATTAATATAGTGTTCGGTCGATGGGGAGTTGGGGTCTACTGCAGTTTTGATGTTTGAACTCAAGTTCATTTCATTCAGTTTTTTTCAAGGAAAACCAAACAGTCGATGAAGTCACCGAAACCGAATGGGTTTGTGCTATCAACGTCAGTGCAGTCTCGGCTTCGTTTCGTTGCTCGCTCAGTCCGGTCCGGGCTCCGGGGTGCCGGTGCAAGTCACCAGTCACCACACTCCTGATGCCAATTGCAATCCGCTCATGCTCGTTTTCGTCAGTTTTTTCTTTTGTTTACTTTCACAGCATTGATCGCTGCTGATTGTTATCTGATTGGTGATTGGTCATATTTTCAGAGGATACAGGAAAGAAAGTTTGACAAAACGTGGAAGCCTTCATGCATGACCGAGATTGCAACTGTGTCCGTCAAACTTTTTAGCTGAACTAAGATTGTAATTGTGTCTGTCCGACTTTTTGCTAAAACTAAGATTGTAACTATGTCGTGTGTGTCTGTCCAACTTTTTGTTATAAATACCAGCAGCGTGCCAAAAAATTGGCGCTGGCACCTAACTGTAACACCCCACCAACGTCAATAAAAATATTGACCGCCTATTGTTTATTGCTGTATCAAGCAACTTTTGATGTTCCAGTTATTTTTCAGCTCACGATGCCTTTATCCTTCTTTAATCAAATTGCATTTCTTAATTTCCCGTTTACTTTTTTTTTATTTCACCGTCATGTGCATGTTTGTGGTAGGTAGAGGTCGGTTGTCTTGAAAAAAGAAACCCGCATTTCTAAAAAAAATTAGTCACCGTTTGCAATAGGCTGTCTGTCGGGTCGAGTCAAGTAATGAGATGGGTTTGTGTTGTGTATAGCGGGTGACGAATGGCGAAAAGAGATTGCCAGCCTTGCTCTGCCTCTCACTCATTCTTTGTAAAAAGAGTTACGGAAGGCCATTAGCGCTACCGGTGTGCAACGGTGTGCACGAATGTGTGCGTGTGTGTGTAGTGTCGGAATGAACTGTTTGATTCGAAAAACATAACCTTGAGTTCAGTTCGGTTAAGTCACTGTGCAAGTAAGAAATTCACAAGCAACGGCGAGGCTGTCTTCTGTTGTTATTATCGTGTGCACCACGAGACGAGTGGAAGAGTGTAGCGGTGGTTGTAAGTAGTGACAAAGACGCAAACGTCACAAACACATGCGCGCATATTCCGTGAACAGGAAATCGACGGTGGGTAATGACCGATTCAAATCGACGCGCCGTGCGGCTTCATTGCGCGCCCGTTGTTATTGAATTCGTTGTGCGTCGTGTTTTTTGCATTATTAATCGTGAACATAGTCGAGAGATGATACGTTACACTCTCTTTTCTGGTCCTCTCCGTGTTCTGCGTACGCCCTCGGTAATTGCAGCAGAAAATCTTGTGCAGTTCATACACGACTGCGTAAAAATACAACGACGTGCAGTTATGTCGTTGTTTTCTTTCTTGGCGTTTGTCACGTTATCGTGACAATCATTACTTCTCTGTGTTGTTGTGTGTGAGTTTTGCGGGTGGAGCATAGGGTTAGGGGAAAAAAAATCCGGATTTTTTTTTAAATTAAAAAAAAAATTAAAAAAAAAATTTTTTTTTTCACAAGTTAGGTTTGTTCGAAGCGTCTCGTCGAGCTGAGTTCATCTAGACTATTTTCAGAACGATCCGGAAAACTATAAGAGCGAAAATCGTGTTTTATTGAAATTATGTCCATTTCATAGAGGGAAAGTTGCATTTTCAACAGTAAAACAGGACAATTTTCGACGTGTACTTGAATATTGAACCGTTCTTAGTTGTTCCTCTTTAGAAAATTACCAAAATTTGACTGTGTTCAAAAATTCCTGTTTGCTGTAGCTAAGTCGGCAACCCCTGTCGACCCGGTCGCCCCCCCCCAAGACACTTACTTTCAGGTTCAACCAGCTATGCTATCTGCCACATGGCGAGAGCCCACTCTTCAAATCATCGTATCGAAAACACGTACCATGATTTCGCGATCACGTTGCGGGCAACTGACAGACGCAAGTTTAACACGTTAGTTTAGCTCAGCACGCAAGTTTTAACATTTGGCCATGTTATCGGGTATCTGAAAAACGGTCGTGTGATGTGGTATTAACCAACATCTCCGCTCCAATTGTTTAACAATATATCGCACAACTCCATTGTAGACCTATAACGTACGCCAATCAACAAGATATCATGTTCATCTCATGGCCTACCGACTGAAAAAACATGTTCTAAGTTGCAAGAAAACGATTTCTGAAACGATATTTCAATTCAGTTAAGTCATTTCAACGCTAAAAATTAACTCTAGAAGTCATCCAAATCGAAAAACATGGAGTACGTCGGTCAAAATGACCAAATAATGACATGTACCTAAGCACACAAAGAAGTTGGGAAGAAAATTTGGTTTGAACTTTCAAAAAATTATGCCATAAATCGAATTTTCAGAGCAAAGTAGAAGAAAAATTTTTCAAATTTTTTTTTAAGTTTAAAAAAAATCCAAATTTAAAAAAAAAACGAAAAAAAATAAAAAAAAATTTTTTTTTTTCAAAGCCCCTAACCCTAGTGGAGCATGCGTGATTATGATGACTGAAATGGAGATGAGACGGCCAGTCATCGTATTTATTCGCTGTGCAAATTACAATCAGGACCAACAGGTAACAAGTTACTGTATGTTTCATTAAAAGACTCATGTTTTTGGTACGCCTAAAAAAGGTTTTGCATGAAAGATTTGCAGTAACTTGTTCGTTCAGATCTAGCTCATTGTTTTTGCCATGTGTTTTCTTTCCATTCTTGCGGGGATTTTGTGGAAAACTTTTTGTAGTTCCTTGCAACCTGTTGCAAGACAAGGCATCCTTCAAACTATCTGATATCTACCAAACTATTTATACCGCGAACATTTTATCATGGCGTGGCATGGGTGCATCTTATTCATTTTCGATTGTTAACGTACTGTGACAACAGAACACTGCTTTTTAGCTTGTTCCGTTCATTCTACAATTCACAATATGTCAGTAGCAAGTCAAATCAAATGTCAATGCTTCTGTCGTGTTTGAGCTATGCTAAAATGTCATGAAACTGCAGTAACTGCGCACGGTATCAAACAAAAACTATTCGTGTGAAATCACCGACGCGCAGAACAACGGTGATTTTCTTGCCAGTCGTCTGTCATTCAAACCAGTTGTCTGTTCATGGCTGAAATCGGTTTGTTTAATTTTCATGAAAGTTTGTTGTGTTCTGTTCCACCCACCGACGTGCTGAGCACAAAAGTAAAAATTTGGCAGCCATCCCATCAGTCCGGCAGATATCCGCTGTTTGCTTCTTTGTTCTTTTAGCGTGTTCGCTGTTCGTTCATTCGTAATGGTAATCACCACGATTGTGCTCATCGTCTCAGATTTGGCCCACTGTTGTATATCATTAGATATCAGTCATGCGCAATGTGCAGTTTAACGCAGTTGTCACCTTTTTCTTTTTTCCGAGACTACCGAGTCAGTCGCAAGAACTGCGAATAGCAATGTCTTTCGTTTCGATGGCCTCGATAGAGTACGTCGTGATCACGAAACGGCAGTGTTTGCGCGCTGCTTTTTACCGCCACTTTTCTTGTCATTTTTCGTTTGCGTCTCATTGAATAAGAGTGTGTCCTGTGATAGTTGATGATCGTGGTAGCGCCTAGCGGTCCTCATCAACACATGGTCGCATTTTGCCTCGGTAATAATACTGCATTCCTTTCTGTCACTTTCTCGCTGCACGGAGTAAAAAAGTCTGCCAGCGTATTGCGTTAAGGCTGAGTTTTGCTAAATTACCTCTATATACCATTTCTATCACACCCAACACACGCATGACTGGTATACGGTTAACAGTGTGTGTTCTGATGACTAACAATTGCCAGATTGCTTGCGTATTTCTTATGCTCACTCAACCGTGAGGGTGATTCTTACTGGTTCACAATTTTACGTCGTCCCAAACGAACATTTACAGTCAGTTGGCGATTATTTTTACTAGTGGGAGTGGGCATTGACTGTTGATTATTTTACTTGCATGTTACCATGAATATGAGCCCCCTCATGTTCATTAAAATGATTTTTAACCCTTTCTGTTTCTTAGTGGCGTCGTTTTTCTCAGCTGCTTCTTAAATAGTGAGCAGAATGTAACAGAAACAGACAGCATGTCTTGTCCTCATTTGGCTCAACCGAGAATACTGACTGGCTCATCTGTTTGTCGCGTACATTTAAATCAACCGACGCTCACTTGACTGATAGTAAAAAGATGTTACCGTTAACAAGTAAACACGCGCGTGCACGCGATAGGAAGTGCTAGGTTTTGTGGCTCAGCAGTGGTATCGATGCAAAAAGCTGTAAAAGTAGCCGTAGTTACGTTTTACAGCGCGTCTTTCTTCATACTGTGGTGTGCGTCACTCACAACATACAGGATGCAATGTACTGTTCGTAGTCATGAAATATGCGGACAGTAACCGGTCTCAGTCGGCCTGTAAACGGAACAACACAACGGACGCTTGACACTTCCGTTCTGTTTATGAAACACTGTGGTTTTTTACAACGGTTGATTAAGACTGTTGAGAAACCGGGTGTCACGTTTTGCCAGTATTCACGTTAATTTATGTTGCACTATGAAGTGCGCATTACGCTGTTGCATTCGTTAATTCCATGCATTTAGTCAAGAGTTTCAGTTAAGTTTTTTGGGCACAATTTTTTATTAGCTCATGATGTGGAGAGTCTGCCCCGGGTTGTATGTCCTACATTGAATTTAAATCAGTATGACAGTCGCTGTTAATTTGTCGTTGTCGTTATAAACTCCTTTTTTCGTAGTTCGATTTTATTTATTTCCTTTTTTCTTGTACATGAGCGTTCAACTTAAAAATAATTTCTCATGTTTTTTGACATTAATATTAGCAGGAAAGGCTTCATTGTAACATTATTGAAGATACTTTTTGGTTATCTGTTGTGTACTTGCACACTTTTTCTTGTGAAATAAGAAATCTTCACAGCAAATTGTTCAAGAAAAACGCACTTTTCATTATGTGATGTGATTTTGATTTCAGTTTCCCTGTTTCAGGTTTAGACCACACCAGTTACAGGGTTGTAGTTAGGTCTAATAATTGGTGGAATGAAACTGAGTGTAATATTGTTGCGACAACCTTTGGTCTGACACATGTCACTGAGTTTTACAGGTCTCCAAACTAAATATTCTTCGGGTAATGAATGCACCAATCATATGACAATGCGAGTTACTTGTAAAATGTATTTTACGCTTGGTTGAATGATGTGATGAATGAGTGCTTTAAAAAGCGTTACATATGTTAGCAGTTTATTTTTGTGGTCATTGATAATGCAGTCACGGCTGACCAGCCATACACAGTTTCCTCGTTTTGCTTGCTCATTGAAGAGCTGGTGTCAGTGTGCCACCTTTTTTGTGATTTTATTAAACCTTTTTGAACTCGTTCACAATTGTTATTGTTGGTTGTATCAAGCGTTAGAAGATCCAGTAACCAAGTGTCAACAGAGTGTAACGCTGCGCTGTGTCTGTGTGTTGGCTGCGTTTTTCTATTATCGTCACCAACCGCGTTTACCAAGTTTAGCAGTTTTACTACAGGACAGACGCAATGTAAAAAGCACTGTCATAAACATGAATAAATAACGTGGAAATTGTATTGAATTGAAGTAGCCAGCTACAAAACCTGAAAACCGTGTCACCCATCATGCTATGTCAGACAGTCGGACATTACGTATGTTGTTCGTTAAGGAAGAGAACTGGTTATTATTATTAGGGCGGCTGAAATTTCTTCGCTCTCGGACAAGAAAGAAAAGTAAAATTTGTAAAAAAAGTTGGTAATTGTAATCGTGTAGATGTTCGTTCGTTGTGATGGACAACCGGAATTACATGGAAGTTTATTAGGCACATGACGTTATGCTGTTTTTCGTTTTTTTCTTGCTCAACTTTTTGCACATTGATTGTTAAGCGACCCATTATACCTTGAAAATTGCGCAGGTTAGTTTGTGATATGACCAAATTACCTGAGCGGCCCGTTGAGTGTGCGAGACTTGGAAGAATGGTGATGATTGTGGTTGTTGATTTTGATGTTTGATTCTGTGTACGGAATGGCCGAGTAAAAATTACAGCTTTTTCAGGCGCAAAGAGCGCGCAAACTTTGAATGAATGAAAAGACGTTCAGAAACCCAATCGTTTATCACATTTGATGTTTTTAAACTAATTGCTTCTTCGTGATGAGCTATTCTGTTCAGTCTTTCTCCTTTGCACACATGATTGGGAATTATCTTGGCATTTTTTAAAAAGACAACTCCTAGTCTGCGACTAATCCTGCCTTGATGGAGAATACAAAGAGTGCCTTAGTTATTCGGCCATACTGTGTTTTGCTGAAAACAGTAATCGATGCCAGCTAGAATATGTTGTTCCTGTTTTTTATCACTCTGTTTGTTTTGAAACGTAATCACTTGGCGACACTTTGGCACTTTTGCATTTTTGCATAGTTGCGTTTTTTGCGATGAACGACAACAAAGTTAGTAAACCCATAAACCCATTAATAT
This sequence comes from Theristus sp. LFF4_11, assembly GCA_030248135.1. Taxonomy (NCBI): domain Eukaryota; kingdom Metazoa; phylum Nematoda; class Chromadorea; order Monhysterida; family Xyalidae; genus Theristus; species Theristus sp. LFF4_11. The sequence goes on from JASANC010002036.1 coordinate 13,972, forward strand.
TTAACCGGAAGACTGCCAACTAGTGTAGTGCATAGAAGTAGAAGTAGGCCTGTACACAGTGCACCCATACGTTTCCTTGTTTCGTTGAGTTGTAATAATGCTTGAGAAACGGGAGTCAGCCGGTTAGCTTCTCATTCTTCTAAAACAGTTTGACTGCAGGTGCATATTATTTTTAAAATTGACATGGTTTTTCTTTTTATTTGAAAATCGAAGGTCCACTTTTGTCTGTTCGTGTATATCCGATTCCCAACTCAAGAGTGTTGTGACCTTCGATTTGATTCTGCTTGACGGCTCACCGTTTCTCTTCGCCATTTTCATCTCTTTCTCTTTTCAATTTCTTTCGCGTTCTTTTTTTAATTTGTTGTTATACACACATTGTGTGTGTCGTGTTCTTTACCGATCTGGTGGTGTGTATGAAATTGTCAAGGACTGTAACGGCTATAGGACTGTAGCAGTCGAAGTACGTATGCTGCGTCCGTGTGCACTACGTTTACTGGTTTTGCGGTGTCGTTGCGTACAACATAAAAACATGACAACAACCACCCAACCAATATGTGAGAGCAGTTCAAACGTAATGTGTCATAGAGTATTTCCGTTTTCCCATCTTTTGACTTCGGTTCGGCTAACTAGTACAACGTAGAATGATAATCAGCACGGACAATCTATTTAACTTCGCAAGCATTCCATTTACTTTTACACCATGTTTTTTGTTTTCATGGTGTATATTTTCACTTCAAATCGGTGTAGTCGTTGTGTGATACATCTCTGAATAGTGACAGTAAAATTTTTATCGACTTCATTTCTCATTGGTTTTTAGCCGTTGTTTTAATGCTTTGATTATTCACCTCTGCCGTACATTCAGCGCTTGACGAAATCCTTTCTTAAGTGGGTATCTGTTGCATTCGCATGACACCTAAAATATTTTGTATAATTCCCATGATATTTTTTTGCATAAAACTGCCGATGATGTTCGTTTTACTTTTTTTCTTTTGTTCAACCGTTGTTTTTTCTCATGCTGCAGGCAGCGCATACTTACCGATAATGAAAGTGAAAACGCCGAAGAAATCGGGGAATAATCATACTACCGCATGTGACCATGTTTTGTCGCTGTAATTGTTCTTCCGCATTGTTAGGGGTTTGTTCTTCACAGTTTTTTTGTGTACATAACACCCTATGTTGTATGGGTTGGTTTGTGTACACAACATTTGCACGCTGTTATGATTCCGGTGGAACTTTGGTAGATGCCGCCAATAATTATGTGCAGATTCGGCTCTTGACATTGTGGCTTTTGTCAGGCAATGCCCTTTCAACACGTACGCTTTTGTCATTTTTAAGACACCCGACAATCAACACGAAGGTGCGACTTTCCATCAGCATAATTCGCAGACGCAGATACATTCACTTTAGACTCTCAGCCGGTGCATGAGACTTGTGCGTCTCGATTGAGCACCCATACATTTGGTCACTTAACTGATGCCGCCCCTTGCCCTCGAGGTCCGGCTCCGGTCAACCAGCTCCATTCCATATTCCATTTATTCTTTAGCGGCTCAACAACTAGGCAGTTTACTCTGTCGAATGGACAGTAATACTTTCCGTTTCGATTGCAGGGGTTAATTGGGTGGGTACGTGGGTTGGCGGTGAATGGAGTCTGTGCAATCATGCGGCTTAAGATTCTTTTTTTGACTGACGATTTTGATGATCAATGTTGTGTGTTGTGTTGTTGCCCTTTTGCACCTTTTTGCTTTTGAGCCTTTGTATTTTGTTATATCCTGCTGGCTTCTTGTTGTCACATTCACATACGGTGTGGTGTGCATGCACATAAATTGAGCTGCACTTTTTTATTTTTTTCAGATTATCCGGTGTTGCCCTTTTGTGAGCCGCTCGCGTGCGTGCTCAAGTTCCGATGCGCTTCAATTACCACATTAAGAACGATCTGTTTGTCTATTGATGGTTTCGCTGGTTGTTTCAACCGTATTCATCATTCTTTTTTGCACTGCTTCTCCGGTTTTCAATCAAATCCTGTTTCACCCCCTCATCCGGTGTAAGTTTGTGCTACGTGAATTGCATTTCGAAAACTTTATCATAAACTTATTTGAAAGGACTGTCAGTGTGCCGATAGATACCTTTATGTTGTATTTGACGCTGTTTTTCTTCCTTAATGTTGAGTTTTATTCATACCGAACTGGTTGCGATTGACCCCGGTAAAGTTCTACTTGTGGACCTGTGTGAATTCAGTTTCAAGTCAGTCTTACGCTGTTTTTATAGCCTTTCACTATATTTCTCTGTAATGTCAAATCAGTACGCTGAAAATGAAGCCGTCACTAGTGGTTTTATTTGCTGGTAGAAATTATTTATGCGGACACTGTAGTGGGTAGTGGCACGTGGCTGTGTGCAGCCGTGGTGTTGATGTTGACCACCTACTTGTTTGGGAGCGATCACATAATTCAACGTAGAAATACATGTTTCCGCGCGTGTGTACACGTTCTCGTGAGACGTATTTATTGCTGAGCTGGACGCGTTAAAGTTGAAGAATGCGGGTTGGCCCACTTACCGCGCGTCAAAACAAGTTGCTAATGTTTTCAATACGCTTTTCAATCTTCCAATTCATAGTCCTGTAAGAACCAGAAGTATACAACATTGTGTTCGGTCCGTGTGACACATCTGTCTGTCACGATATTTTGTTACCGGTCTGTAATTTGTCTCTTTTTACTTTCGACCGTTCATGAACTGCTTTTTGTCATTGTTGTGTTCCTTTGTGTCAACTTGAAATAGTGGCTGTTGTTTTCCATTGTTTTGACAGTGAGTGAAATTACTCCACCGTCTATATAGTAAACCAGACCTGATTTTTTTCAATAATAATCTGATTACGAGGCAGGCAAAAAGTTTTTCACGTTTTTACGGTATATGAATGCTGAGCGCTGACTATTTCATACTGGTGAAGCAATTTGTTTTCTTCGGGTCAACCTCATTGTTGTGCGTGTGTGGCGTGACCATTACAACCGACTGACAAGATGTAAAGAGTATTAAAAGTGTGCAGGAAGCAGCAGAGAGAAACTAGTACAAGTGCAGCTGCATGTGTTCTTTGAATGTTTCTCAAGTATATTTCGATTGCTTGTAGCATACATTTTGTGCTTTTGCGAGTTGCAACTGATGTGGTAGCCTCGCCTGAACAGTGGTGTGCTTCTTCGTTTTGCAGAACAAAAGTGAGTGCCCGTTCAGGACACCACAGGGCAGTGCCTTTCAACAAGTTTCAATAAAATGGTTTCTGATTACAGGACCTAGACTTATTTTAAAAAAGTGCATAGCGTGTATAGTTTTGTTCTCAAGCAAGATCTGCGCGTTGTATTGTAATCGATTCGATTTTTGTGTTTTCCGAACGAAACTGAGGTGATGTGATGATCGCATGATCCCAACCGACCGTCCGACAGACACTGTGTGATTTATTATTATTATTTGTGTGTTTCGTTTTCGTTTGTTATTTCCGCTCTTGGATCCGGTTTTTGTTATTTTACACTGTGTTGTCGTCTTACACAGTGTTGTTCGTCTGCGCAAACTTTTTCTCATTTTTTTGTTCTTTCGTCGCTGCCGCCGCAATGTCTTCGTTCGTAGATTATATTCATGGCATCGTTATACCGTGATGGTTGTTGCCACCGTTGTGGCACCGGCAGTACATGCAAAAATATCCTTTTAGCTGACATTTGTGAAGCAAACCGTACAATTGTCAAGTTGTTTTACAGAAAAACTAAAAATGCTGCCGACGATGCCCTTTTCTCAGTTGAATCTGGGCAGATCGCAGGCACAGTTCTGGTTCACGCACGCTTTGGTATCAAGTTTCAAGTGTCAAATGTACCTGTGTCATTCTGGCTTGTTATTCAGCGGTCAGCCATTGTACTCAATAGATCGTCTAGCTACACTGTGTCTATCTATTCCGTCTTTTTTGCTTTGTTATTTGTTTGCTATTTATTTGATCCGCTGGTTCGCGCACTCCTGCACGTTCTGGACAACACAAGAGCTGTACGTTTACATGTTGTACATGGATTTTTCTTTGGCGTACGGTGTATCCCGTTCGAATGAGAGGAACGACTAGCTTAAGCAATCAATCTTTGGTGTTCGTTTTCAGTAACTTTTGCCTTGCCTAATAACTTGTTTGTTGGTGGGTATGATTGCCACTTAAGTCAAAAAGGGTGCACATTTTCTGTTCACTTTTTTATTCCGTTCGTTCTGGCTGGCAGTTGGACAGACGAACACTGGCCCATGTGACAAGAAAAGATATTCCTTGAAGAAACCAGTCACTCATCAACTAACCACAGCGAACTTTATGTATTGCACCGGATACTGTTTGTTTGCGCATCGCATATTGGATTTTGTCAGTTGTAGTAGGTATTTTGTTATTGTCGTTTTGTCATTGCTTTTCTCAGATCATTCACTGCATTCAGTTTGGTTGTGTTCTTGTTTTGAAAGTTTTTTAATTGCAGTTTTATGTAACGTCCGTTTTACTAATAATCGTTCGTTTTTTACGAAAAAATATGCAGAGTAACAAAAATCGATTTAAAATTCTCATGCTTACATTTTGTATTTCCCATTGACCTATTGAGCGATGACATAGCTCCTGTGTTTACTGTCAGTGCTACTGGCCCACGTGTTGCACGGTTGTAAACTTGTTTCTGTTTTTTGACAGAGATTGAGTCCCTCGCGGCGATGGCTAATTTACAGTTGCTGTTTTTGACCATCGGCTACGCAAGGGAACAATGTTCTAGTGCAGGATGTTATGATCCGCTTGACTGATCGTCCATTCTACAGTCAATCTACAAAATATATGTATTATATTTTGTTCTAATATATCATATATGTATTATATTTTGTTCTTTACTCTCTCGTTCGCCTGAATGCAACCGGTGTACTGACTGACTGATGTCGCCAGTTGTTATCTTCCATTCGGCATCAGTGCCCATAATGTGTATCTGCGCTTGAGCGTCCGGTAGTCCATCAACGCGATGCATGTACGTAGCTGTACTGTATCTTGTTGATCTATTAAAGACAGTAAACGATATCACGTGCCGTCTTTGTAACGGATTGAGTCATATTCGTCAGTGATACTCGTTTTACTATCAGTGGCACTCGATCACAAGAGCAACTCTGCAATTTTGTCAGACCACCATTAATTAAAGAACGCTGGTTCCGTTTACTGTTTTCTTGTGTGTGTGTGTTACCTGCTTCCGCTCGTGCCCCAGTTCAGTTCTCCAGTGCACTGTGGCGTTGCTATTTTGATGTATGTCTGCGTGCTCGTAGAAGTGAAACTACTTGTGGCGGTAGTTTTCTTTTTTTATTTGTTTCGCGTCGAACTGATAGGCATCCATCCGTTATGATTCATTCGCGGGCTCTAAAACGCTTGATAGCAATATTTACTAGTAGAAAGCCATAACATGATCCTACACTCATGCACCGTCATAAGATCATATCCGAATGCGTTATGGTATGAAGTCGCGTGCGCATGCGTGAAGTCTTTGAAAAGCACGGCTTTTGGCTTTATCCAAGCAAGAGACACACTTACTCTTCAGGTCCGACGACTTTGGTTCCGGTCCGACCTCTTCAAAGACTGTAATAGATCGCAAACGCACAAACACATTTTTGTATTCGGCCACACTGTCTGCATTAACGCTGAGCGTGCATCCGTTATGGCGTTGGGAGTACTGAAGGGTTTCGTTAACTATTTGGAACATCTGATGTTTGTAGACACTGTTCATGTTGCTCTTCATTCTCATTGCCATTCCCAAATTCAGTGATCAAGGCTATATTATCATTCCCAGTGAGTCGCAAGAACTCGGCCACTTGGTCAAACAGCATCATTGTTATTCTTTTCCATATTTCCACTTGTTTTCATTTTTTATCGTTGCAGTGATTGTGGTTGCACTTTATGACTGTCGTCGTCTTGGTGGTCACTTGAATTTTTTATGATTCAAGTTTGTACAGACGTCTACAATGATGTAGTATCGTTGTATCGTTGGCCGGTTTCTCTTTTTCTATGTTTTTCTGCGTGCGTGTGTGCGTCGCGACGTTCAATAATACGTTTATGCACAGAATGTACTTGCCGCACCGGTAGTTGGTGAAGTAATGTCAACTAGCGAGCAGTATCCATTTTACACTGGTAAGAACAACTCAGGCGTCCACTTGCGTACACGTGTCCGGGCCAGCCTCGGACATTACTAGTGCTGCTGCTATGGACTGACTGACAGAATGTTCGTCAATCGTCTGCTTCAGTCTTTTTATGGTGATTTTCGTTTGCACATTCTTTTATTTATAAACTGCATACGGACTGGTCTCAACATGGTCAAGATGTGCGATGAGTGTCGATGTGTTTGGTGTGAGTTTGACCAGTCGTTTGTTGCACGCCCGTTCGTATTCGTTGCTTGATCAGCCAGCATCACGTACACTGACTGTGATGCATCATTATCGGTTTGCACTCGTTTGTGTTGTTCCGTGGACGGTTTGTCATCACTCTGCTAATTCATTTTTGGCTGAGGTTTCCTTTCACTCTTTTGTTGCAGTGTCAATTTTGCCTCACACTTATTGCAACTTCATATCGGTTGCTTGTAGGTAGTGCGTATGGCCACATCGTGGACAGTCATGTTTTGTGCACACTAAGCGCTTGCTTGGGCAACTTTGCATTATTTGCTTGATTTTTTACTTTTGTTAAAAATTCGAAATGCAGAGGTTATGTGGTATTTTCTCACACCTCTTTCCATTTTCTATTGTCACGCTGATTGCATTGCATCTTCATGTTGCGTTATCACATCATGGACTTCTGCTACTTTGAGTGGTCAATCGAGCATGTCGATTTGTTTCTTTAACTTGAAAATTGTCTGTCGGCCAGGTGACACGAATTTTTGCTGATTTGATTAAAAAGCTTGTTTTAATGTAGCAGCGGCACAGTTATTTTTCTGTCTCTTGTCATTTATAACTGTTGTTGTAGCGGGACGGACGGAAAAGTTTTTGAAGGCCACGTCAAATACTTAACCGTTGGCTGACCATGGTATTTATTGTAATCGTTTTCATCCTTTTAAGAATATTTGAGTGTAAGGCCCACGATCTTAAACAAGCCTGTCCCTGTCTTAACCAAGCTTAGGTTCTGAAAATGTCATATGGTTGACGCCTGATGGGTGTTTTTCGACACGACCCTCATGTCCGTTTGTTAGTTTCGCTCTCACACTGTGATCTCTCATCTACAACCGATGTTTTAGAGCATTGAACTGGGGTAGCATGAAAAGTGATGGAAGTTTGTTATAAATTTCAAAATAGTGAGTTAACATCGTTTTCTCTATGTGACGTTTTTTCTCGGCATCGATCAGTCACGACAGGAATAGTTATTATGTACGCTAAAGAGTTAATTCGAAGTTTGTCCGTTGCCGATCCTCAGAGAAGCTGACAGACGTGCAGCAAGTATGATATTTTGCCTGCAGCTGCTTTTGCAGTGACCGCATTGAATAAAAATTTTGTATTAGACACCTGTTGTCAAACGGGAACAATTCGGGGTCGGTATTCTTTGGCCGCCTTTTTATTTTAAATAGATCTGTGTTTGTACAACGTATTTAGAAACAACGACAGCAAGTGCTACTACCGGCAAGTTCTATAAGTTCAGTTGAGTTGAGTTCTCTATCCGTCGGTGATTATCTGCCAATATTATGACACTTGACCACATTATGCAGCGGTAGAGCATTTATCGACATGTTTGTAAAAAGGGCACACACGTGTCATTGCACAAGACAACATCACCGTACCGTGTTTTATTAATGGGAAATCAAAATTGAAATCAACACATACGTACACTTGTCTGTTTCATTCGTGTAGTTGTGGTCAGACGGTCATTTCGAATAGAGTCCAGCGAGAACGTGTCTTTGAGATTTTCAAGCCAGTCGTTTCGTTTTAGTCAAAACAATCCGAACGTGCGAGGGAAAGACTGTCTTGTGTGCTCGTAAACATTCTTCAATGATCATCAGCTTTTCTTTTTTCGCTTGAGTCTCTTCTCAGTCAGCTGGAAAACTAGTTGTGCTGGCCGGACGCTTTAGTCACAGGTCGCCTTCCGTAGAGCAGTGCACCGTTGCGCGTGTGCGCTACTCACCGACTGAAGAAAAATACAGAGCTATATAGCATCTAATGTAGTCAAATATTTACACACCGGTTGAACTCTGGCTCGGCGTGACTTTTCTGTTCTTTCAATCAACACCGACACACAGCTATGGACAACAACCGCTGATCTGCTTCGCTGTTGACTGTATTGTTCGCTTGTCTGCGCTTGCTGCTTGCTGTCCGTGTTCTGTTGTGTTGAATTTCGCTTCATATCCGTCGCACCATTCGTGATGCCAAGCAAAACTGAACTATTTGTGTGTGTGTCGCCGTCAATGTTAATGAGTAGGTTATTATATAATCAGACGGCTGAGATAAACATCCGCCTTTGTCTGCTTTTTTGTTTGTCACGCACGTCATCACACAAAAGCACCGTTATCAGCCAACCGCATCACTAACAGAACCACTTGCCAATGGACGTTTCACCATAATGTCACTTTTTAACTGTTTTAATTTTATGACGTGCGTTTGTTTATACTAGTAACAGTGAAAGTTGCGGCACATCAGAAACTCAATTGTTGATTTCTATTATACTGGTGCTTGTAAACTGAAACTGCTGGTTTAAATTTAGTTTCGGTGCTGGTCACGCACCTGCTGCTATTAAACTGTACTTCAAGATGTGATAACAATACGCTGACACAAACGCGTTTGTTTGTGACAGCTTGCCGATGCCGATGAATTTTTCTGTCGCACGTGGTGACCACTTTTTAAAATAAAAAAACGACTGACAGTGAACAAGTCACGGTCACTCGGCTGTATGTACGTACAGCAGCAGCATACACAACAATTGATTCGTTCGCGCGTCGCAATAGCACCGTTTTTTTGCGGATTTCTCTTGTCCGGCGACGTTTGTGCGGTGGTGTCGTGAGTTCATTGTCCGTGTCGTTGTCTTACTGTTGTTCTTATTGTTGTTGCGCTGATGGCCGTTCAGGTGGTGTGGGCCTCCGCACGCACGCACACTGTGCTACATACAACACACATAATGACTGGTCGTTAATACACAACCACGGGCGAACTGGACGCTTGAAGTGGACTGGATTGCTTGCTTGCTGGCTACCGTGTGCATTGTTTGCATCTTGTAGACTGGTTATAAAAGTCAGCTGATCCGGCGACACGCGCATTATCTTATTGTGTGTTGTGCGCTTTTTGCCGATCGGTCAATTGACCACAACATTAGACGTCGTATGTATTCGAAACGTTTCTTTGGGTACGCAGGTTTTTACCCAGTTCTGTACCAACATGTACTGGTCTGTTGTGTTGTGATTGTGAGCAAGTGTTCTATCGGTTGATTGGTGTGTGTACATGTGCATACTGTGCTTTAACTCGTGTGTTACTGTAGCCCGTGCGAACATGAACTTGACAGCGCTATTGTTCAAAGCGAGATGTGATTTGTTTGAAAATAAGCTTTCCACTAAAATATTATTGTTGTTGAATTAAGCGGGTAGGAGCGACTGCTGACTTTTCTTCTTTAGTGACATAATTCAATCACGCTAAAGGTGGTTCCGTTGTTCCGACAAAGTCGCATTGTTGTTACAACACCGCTTATAAGCTGCTGAAGGTTTGGTAGGCTTGACCGTTACGAGAACGGCCAGTTGGCTTCGTTGTTGCAACAATGTGGTTAGACGCAGTAAAGCTGCTGATGGCCAACCACTGGTGTGACCGCTGTATGTGACCACTTGTGGTCGGCAGCTTTTTATGTTCCTGATCACGCTCATACATTTGTTCTGGTCATTTATTTGCTGGGATTACTGTGCTAGTTAGCATACAGTGCGCCTTGTTTGGCTAAGCAATGTTAATACAACCATCGGTCTCTGGTTAGCTGGTGTGCAGCGCCGATGTCAAAGGTGTTAGTTATTGTGTGTTTGTCAAACACCCAACAACAGCAACAACAACACCCAACAACGGTACTGTACACACAATCAGTCAAACACAAACGCTCAATTGTGCACACAGCGACCGGCGTAAGCACACAAACACGCCCCTTTTGTGATGTGCGCGTGAGTAGGAAGGAAGCAAAGGTGATAGATACGGGCGGCATTGCGCCAGCACCCGCCCGCCAACACCATCAATCGCATGCTGATGCTTGTTTGAGCTCAAATGCGCTTATTATTGGTGGCCTGTTTGGGCAACGTAAAGCACACTGCAAAAGGTGTGATCCAGTACCGCTGTTTTTCAGGCTTGATTACACACGGCTATTCATGTCGCAAACCGACCACACTAACGAGCAAAACTTGAAAACAATTTTAGTCGCCGTGCCGTCTTACATCACTCGGTCGGCTGTTGTAATGATGATGGTTGTGTACTTTTATATCTGGTTATCACTAAAAATGGTAATTTGAATGTATTTGCCATTCAGCGGCTCGGTGCTTGTCATTGCCTTGATGGTTTAGTTTCAAGTTCAAGTTTATTGTCTCTCAAGCGTGGTGATTCACCTGAAAAAAATTGCGCAGACAAACCGTCCAACCAAATACAGGTGTTATTGCAAATGGGTAGGTAGCACGGATACTAATGCGTAGAGCGTAGGTGAGGAGGTGTACTCGTTTGTGTGCGCTTCCTTGTACTGTGCTGTTTTGATTGTCGCTGTTACGTAAGAATAGTCTTCGTGGGCGAAGTAGCTGATTAAGCTTCTATAGCTAAGGTGTCTCAGAACTAGTTTATAATGTGGCTGACAGCCACATTTTGTCATAATGTCATCGTCAGTCCATTTCCACCAATTTATCATTCACGGTCTGGTCTGCATACGTTCGACGACGTCATGCAAGACGTTTTATTATCAATTGATCCATTTTATGAAATTTTAGTTTTGGTTTTACTGCGATGCGACAATTATATTCGTGTTTTATGGCTGCTATTGTCTGTTTTATTGCCTTTAATTCCGCAATGGCTAGCTTGAAAATCATTTTTCAGGTATTTCTAAACTGGTTGACCAGCTCGATCTGGGTGGTAGGCGTCCATATCTAAGTTGTTGTTCCGTTGCCTTCATGTCTGTTTTTTGGTGTTTGTAGACATGTTCGTACGATAGCTAGCAGTTTCGTTGAAATTAGCCTACTTTCCTGCCGCATGTAACCTGTTATTCTCACCCAAACGTGCGTATTTATGTTACCGGACATCATTTTAGTTTGTTTCTCACGATGTAATTTTTCTGGTTTACGACGCACGTATTTGCCATTAAAAAAATCGTTTTTTTAAATCTGAAGACCGGTGTCCACTGCCCAGTTGAAAAATACATAATTGGACAAACGGCTGTTTGCGCAACTTTAAACTTTATCTTTTTCAACTTGCGTTCCGCTTGCTGTTTTCCGTGTTTGAAGTTAGCACCACCACACCCAAGTGCATACGCCTATTACCTGTGTCGACTCGTTCAATTTAATCATTGTTGCTCTGTCTGACTCATAGTTATAGGCTTTTAGTCGGTTTTCTTTGTGTTTGAAAGATCTAAAAATAAGTTTGTATCAAAGATTCAACCATTACTTCCTTCACTTTTTCATTTTATTTTTTTCAGAAAATCGCAGTAATCGACAGTGATAACGGAAATATCAGAGAACTGGAAGCAGACAAAATCTGGAAAATTATTATTCAAATATCGTTCCAGTCATAAACAGTTTCCACCGCAGGTCTGCTCATTCAATTAATCATACTCAGTCAGCGCAATCCAGAATCGTTTGGCAAAATCCATGCGCCAAGATTACTCAGAAACTGTTACGTAACACCGTCAGCAAAGAAGGGACGGTGGGTGATTCGAAGTGCGGCAGCAAGTGGGACGCGCGGTCACTGTTGGTTGCTGCTGAGGAGGTCCACGGCACACAACGAGAGCTATGGACACGAATGTTACTTTGTGGCAGTTCCTGTTGGAATTGCTGTTCGACCCGCAGCACTATGGTCATCTGATCTGTTGGACGGAGAAGGGCAACGGCGAGTTCAAGCTAATCGATGCCGAACAGGTGGCGCGTCTTTGGGGTCAACGCAAGAACAAGCCAAACATGAACTACGACAAGCTCAGCCGTGCTCTGCGCTACTACTACGACAAGAACATCATTCGTAAGGTGGTTGGCCAAAAGTTTGTTTATCAATTCGTCGCGTTTCCGGAGGGCGCAACTCAGGCGCAGATCCTGCAGTACCAGATGACCATGGGCACGACGTTGCCGTCTGCGCGACAGATTTCTGGTGAGCTCAGGGTTAAAAACGTTGGCACGGCTGCAGGGTTGCTGGTCCATTCTAAACTCACAAAGGTATGCTGATCCATTCTGAAACTGGTGATTTTAGCGATTGCCATGCCGCCATGTTCGCCATCGGCCTCATCGTTGACCGACCTCTGTCCACCGTCAATGGTGCAACGGTTCGGTTACAGCGCTGCACACGTGACTCCCGACCAATCGCCGCCTTCCGCCTGCAGCCAATCAGCATCGCCGCATTTGGCTTGTTCCAGTGCACCCGGTGTTGCGTCGAGGAAAGCGAATGGTGTCGATAGTAACACCGATACATCCAGTGTACCGATTGATCTCAGCATGGCCACACACAATCGGTGCGTTTTTTGTTGCATTTCAGTTTTTATTGCACACAACATTTTGGTTAATTTGTAGTCAGAACTGATGCAAGCTAACATATTGCAGCCAACAATGGCGGGTCCCCATATTTAATAAATGATGCCTTCTTCTAGATCGACAAACAACAGCAGCGCAGGCAGCTCCGGCTCAAACACTGCAACCACTTGTTCAAGTCCGTTTGACCCCTGGCCAGCTCGACAAAACGGTCGTCCAATAAAAACGGAGCAACCAAGGACTCCCGGCTCGTCCGCTCCATCATCGGTGCAAAAGCGCAAATCGATTAATGGCCAGCCACTGTCACCATCGTGCTTAACATCACCCATCTCTTCTCGACAGCCACTCGCGAACGGGCTCAGCGCATCGCAAAGTAGCCACAGTTTATTATTGGACGGTCTAAAACAGCGCCGCTTAGACGTGAACATTGATCAATCAACTAGTGCACAACAATCGAATAGCAATGCGAACAACAACAACAACTCGACCGGCGGCAGTAATCGTCGTAAGAAAATCCACAAGCCGAAACCGATCCCGTTGAACTTGACATCAATGAGCACGGGCACAGCAGCATCGTCATTCTCGTTGAACAGCCCGCCAATGAGCACGATGACACCGTTAAGTTCGATTGCAACATCCACCACCAGCGGCCTCTCTTCAGCGTCGTCGACCTACGTTCGCTCGCCGGCGTTTGTGTTCTCGCCGCTGTTGACACCCGGCTGGAGAGACTACATGATGGCTGCATCGCTCTTGCACCAGGGTGAGTTCCTGTCGAACAGTTCGATTAATGAATTTTTTCAGATTTATCGCATAAAATGTCAAGTTTAACCTCATCATTATGACATTCTGACATTTCAGCGAGCAAAACACAACAGCTGTCTGCGGCGTCTGGTGGTGGCGCGTCATTCGCGACGCCGCCGAGTCCAGCGGTTGGCGTTGCCGCATTGGACGCATCTGTGCACAAAGACCAAAACAACAGCACACCGACTGCATTCCAGTTTCCGCCACCTGGCACCGGTCCACCGGGCTCTGCGGCGTTGCTTTCGCCAGCACTTTCAGCGAGTTTCTTTGGCGCTTTGGCGTTGTCTCCATCGGTGCCGAACACTGCAAGCAACAACCGTACGCCGAGCGCGTTGACGACGCCGACCACTCCAAGCAGCTCGTCCGGTCTGTCGATTGCTGCGGCCGCTGCTGTCAGTGCGCTTGCCAAATTGCAGCAACAGAAACACGCACAAACACAGAACTGCGATCAGCTTTGGAACAAGCAGCGTGCCACCAGTGCACTCGTGTCGTCACCGACATCGAATCACGACAGCAAAGAGTCATCAGTTGCTGCGAACCCGGTATGATTGCGTCTAACGAAGACTCCTCGGCGCTCTTTACTAATGCGTGGCCCAAGACAAAATGAATGGCCCATCGCAAAATGAATGGCCCATCGCAAAATAAATGGCCCTACACAAAATAAGTGGCCCAACACAAAATGAATGGCCCAACGATTTGTATACATTCTTAAAAGTGATTTTTGATCTGAGGTTGCTTGCAATGAGTCGTTGTAGGTTCCTAATCCAAAGCCAAACCTTTTGGATAAGGTGAAAAATGTTGCTTGCAATGAGTCGTAGGTTCCTAAACCTAATCCTAAGCCAAGCCTTTTTGATAAGGTGAAAATGATCAATTTCACCTTATCAAAAAGGATTCGCTTAGGATTAGGATTAGGTTTAGGATTAGGAACCTACTCATTTTGCGATGGGCCACTCATTTTGCGATGGGCCATTCATTTTGCGATGGGCCATTCATTTTGCGATGGGCCATTCATTTTGCGATGGGCCATTCATTTTGCGTTGGGCCACGTAAAAGTAAAGAGCGCCGACTCCTCTGTGTATTCATAATAATTTTGCTTTTAAACTGACGCTTTCTTATGTATTCTCTGCTACCGGTATTTTTGTTACGTTTTGAAAATATCATGCTACATCACATTTAGTTTTAACAAACCGTCTTGTGACTTTAAATCTGTCTACTTCTAGTTGATGACAGTAGATAGTTGTTGATTTAGTGTACGTTAGTTTGAAAATTTTTGAAACTATGATTTAGCTATTTAATATTCGTGTTCCATTTTCTTTGTGCCTCATTTGCCTCTCAATAAGCCCGTGCTTTTTACTGTTTTACTTTTTTGTGTCAGACCTTCACGAACACGGAAATTTGGTGTCAGCTATTGTGTAGTATTTTTCACTTACATGCAATGAACTCGTGTTTTTGCAAGAACTTTTTATAATCATAGTTTATCACGTCTTCTCTTTCTGGTGATTTTCTGTTGCATTTCAAATTGATACAGACAATGATGATGCTTTCTGAAAATGGTGTTTTATTTATTTATGGTCTTTGAACAGTTAAAAGTGGTTCATATGTGCTTTTTTGCGCTGTTGGTCAATAAATTTGCAACAAAATATTGAAAAAGTCTTCCAATTTAACGTGTACAGACATAAAAGTCTCATTGTTCTACTTCCAAAGCTTCAGCTCACTATTTTGGCTTTCTTCCAAAACGACAGACTTCGTTTTTACATTTTGCATTTTTTTATTTGTTTGTGTCTTGGACTGGTTTATCATTTACGGTATACACATTTACATAGTGCCGCGTGGTGTGATTCCGCATTAGTTTAAGGCCCATTCATGCAAGACGTTTATATATCCGGCACGTCACGTCACGGCACGTCATGTATGAATGAAGACGTGCGGTAAAGTGACGTGCCGGATCATTTTAGATTTTCTGCTCATTCATACCTGCGCACGTCGACGTGCGTCGACGGACGTCAAAAAGAGAGGTATGAATGAAGACGTGACGTGAAGTGACGTGCCGGATCATTTTAGATTTTTTGCTCATTCATACCTGCGCACGTCGACGTGCGTCGACGGACGGCAAAAAGGGAGGTATGAATGAAGACGTGACGTGACGTGCCGTGCCGGATAATTTTAGGAACGAACCTAAAAAGCCGTACGTCGAGATGCGAAGATGGTTTGATTTTCTGTATTCATTTTGTTTGTTTGCTAATTTTTTCAATTATTTGAACGAATTGCGGTGATATTGCTGCAAATTAAAACATAATCATGGGATACTCAATAATAAAATTTGCTGCAACGCAGTTCTAGCCACGTTAAAATTGAAGTTTTGAAATTTTTTTCAGTTGATTTCATGATTATCTTTTCGGTTTCTGAAAAATGGGTAGTTTTCGGTTTCGGTTGAAAAATTATGAAAATTTTCGGTTTCAGGTGTTACGGTTAGAAAAAATGCCAATGAGGACCAGGAGTTACCACAGGCGTGCTAGAGTGCAGCGAACACACATGCTCACTCGACACACAGCTTGTAAAGTATGTGTACATGCACTAAGATGCCCAGTACACGTGTAGCACTATACCTGCATGCCTGGCTAGTGAGGCAAAAGCGCAACGGTTAGTATTTCCCGCTGAAAGCAAACAAGCGCGTGCGGTTCAGTTCCTGGCGACTACAATTCTTTTTTTGTTTCAAAAAATTGATTGTATTCAAATGAATAGAAGTTGTTCGGTTTTCACCAACAAATTTTTGCATTTGCGACAGAGTAGTCAGAGGCCAACAGAGAAAAGCAAACCTGCGTTTCTCCCAACTTTTCGTGACAACGTTGAAAGAACAACGAAAATGAACAAATCTGGAGAAGCTTTCAAAAGCGCGGAGTTATTTGAAATATTTGAAACACACAAATACCAATTTAATCAATAAATTATTGAATTTTGCATATGTTGACGTACGGCTTTTTAGGTCAGTTTCTAAAATTATCCGGCACGGCACGTCACGTCACGTCTTCATTCATACCTCCCTTTTTGCCGTCCGTCGACGCACGTCGACGTGCGCAGGTATGAACGAGCAAAGAATCTAAAACCATCCGGCACGGCACGTCACGTCACGTCTTCATTCATACCACACTTTTTGCCGTCCGTCGACGCACGTCGACGTGCGCTGGTATGAACGAGCGCATGATCTAAAGCTTGACGTGACGTGCCGGATGGGTGTTTTTTGCATCATGAATGAAGACGTGACGTGACGTGACGTGACGTGCTGTAAAAATTTGTGTGCATGAATGGGCCTTTAGGCTGCTTTTTATTCTAAAGGCTAAAAAATTGCGAACCCAATCAACTATTTTTCAATACTCAAAAACAATCAATGTTGCAGGTCTACTACTTTTTGATTGTGCCTAGTACAATTGCAGATAATTTTGCGAAGCCTTGTGAAACATTGTATGAGCTGACAATAAGTTTAATGTGCCTTTTCACACATCTCTGTAATTTCATTAGATAGGACTGTAAAAAAACATCACACTACAAATCCATTATTTTCCTTCTAGTATTATAAACGGTTGACAAGTGTTTGAAATGTTTATTGTTTTTCAATTGTTTCTCATTATTTGGCGGCCATTGGTGCCTTCAACTGTGTATCATAAAAATGACTGCATTCAATATTGTTTTACCGTTTTCAATTTGTTTTGCCGTGATGATCTTTTTGCATTATCCAGTTTTAACACAATTACTGTTGACTGTTTTGTCACAAAAACTATCAATGCAAGTATTCAGCTTCAGTTTGGTTACAGCAGCAACAGTCGCTAATGTGGACCGCTAAAGCTTGATCTTACTTAACTCACAGTGTTTAAACGCAGGAATGGAATCTTATTTCGCGCTCTGGTGTTCTGTATGATACTGTAATATTGTACATTTTGTTTTTGTCGATCTGGTTGTATTTAGTTTTTAACATTGCTTGTTTCACTTTGATTTGGTTTGCTTTTTTCATTTCTTTCGCTTGTATTCTGTAACTGCAAAATTTGAAAAAAATCCTTATGTCAAATAAAATGCTTGGACAAAACTCTTTTTTGACGTTTGGACAATTGTTTGGTTAGCTAACAAAAAAGTAGTAAGCATCTATTCGAACCACATTAGTTTTTTTATTCACAAAAGTGAAAATAAAAATGTTTTGCAACGAAGCGGTGGTTCGAACGTTATATGGGCAGATTTGCAATTTTAGAACAAGTATTGAAAGGCATTGGAAAGAGCTTTTGACCTGTCGATTCGAATGGGTGAAGCCCGTTGGTTAAGCCTCCGGCCGGCCGGAGCCGTGTGCCACTTCACTGAACAGCTTGCTTTAAACATGAAAGACTTTCTTCTATTGTCAATTTACAACACAGTATTATCTTTTATAGGCTCAAGGCGCGCACAGATACATACACTCAATCTGGATAATAAATGCAACATGACATGATGACCAACCAATCAGCGCTGAGAACTGCTTATGACCAACCAATCAGCGCTAAGAGTTGCTCATGATTAACCAATCAGCGCTCAGAACTGCCATTGAACCAACGCTCAGAACATTGATGTGCGAGCATTTGTGAGGCAAATGGTCTTTTGCGTCCGAAGTATAACGGCCTGAAGGATTGCGGCCTGGACGATAGCGGCCGGAGCATCGCGGCCTGGACAATCGCGGCCTGGAAGATTGCGGCCCGGGGCGATTGCGGCCTGTGAGGATTGCGGCCTGGGACATTGCGGAGTGGGACGATTGCGGCCGAAGTATAGCGGCCTGGACGATAGCGGTCGGAGCATCGCGGCCTGGACAATAGCGGCCCGGAACGATTGCGGCCTGGGACGATTGCGGCCCACGATGTTTTCATGCTTTGTCACCATTCCAGGTCAAATGCTAGGGGACTGGGAGGGGGGCTGCCCCCAAAAAAATTTTTTCGAATCTATCTCAATCTGGGCTCGGCGACAAGGAAAGTTGAGCATGGAAGATTTCGATTTTGGGTTCTAAGAAAAAATAATTACTAATCAATAAACAAGAAGACAACTTTTTTGGGAAAAAAATGAAAACTCGTGTGCGAGCATAACAATAGGAATAACATAACCAGTTGCGTGCGACAAAGACAATGACAAAGCACAAATATTTCGTGGGCCACAATCGTCCCGCGCCGCAATTGTCCCAGGCCGCAATCGCCCCGAGCCGCAATCTTTCAGGCCGCGATTGTCCAGGCCGCGATGCTCCGGCCGCTATCGTCAAGGCCGCAATCCTTCAGGCCGCTATACTTCGGCCGCAAAAGACCATTTGCCTCACAAATGCTCGCACATCAAAAATAAAAAAACCAAAAAAAAGATTAAATTTCTTTTTTTTGTTTTGAACTTTTACATTCAGGCAAAACCACCAGCCAATCAGCTAATACTACAAATTATCCAGGACGACTATAGTTGCATATATAATCCAGATGGACTGCACATAGGTAAACAGTTTCATGCATGACGCGGCAATTCAAAATTGGTATACCTAGTTGTAGTGATCCAAATTTCCGGTGCACTAACGCAGTGTGATGCTTGCATCACCACGCGACGCATCCACCAACTAATCAGCTAGTTAGCAGTTTTAGATAGACTCTAATGTAAGTACAATTTTGGTTGGACGAAAATATAGTTGTTTTTAGGGGGAGCTTGGAAGGGGACGCCCCCTCCAAAAAAATTTCAAACTACTCCATCTGAAAAGTATTCTTGGTTCAGCTACTATCTATATAAAAAAATCGCTAGCTATAATTTTTGCCTTGAGACATAAAATAGGTTTATTTTTGACTCAAAATTACTTTTTTGGTTTGAAATTTCTGCAATTTTTGCTAATTTTAGGCAAAATACGCGTTTATCTTTTATTTTCAGGCATTTCAAAGCACAAGCTCTCTTTACCTATTTTTAAGCGTTTCTGCTATCTGCCTAATTTCCAATTTCTGATTGCCATCCCCTCCCCTCCCCTCTCCCCACTTGACTTGCAATCGCACCCGCCCCCCCCCCCTCGGCTCTCCCCAAATTACCTCAACTATAAATTTTGCTTCAGCTATCTACATTTGTATATTGCATCTCCTACCTCATTCTATGGACGAAAATCTGAATCAGGTTCAAATTTACCAGCATACCGTAACTAAACTAGCTACTCAAGACCACAACAAGCTGCTTATGCGTAGAAATAACTTAAAATTAGTTTTGCATTGGTTACGGTATGCAAATGACGCAAATAAAATAAATTTGTAGAAGTGTTATGAAACATTTGTTCACAATTTTGCGTAGATTTTCTGAAACGTTATG